>APFE031627496.1:0-10256 GCA_000404065.3 Pinus taeda | reverse complement strand
AGTAGGAGAGAAATCCAATTGTTGCATCTATGCTCTGGGAAAGCTCCTCTTAAAGGAGAAGCACGAGATCGTGTCCGAACTAGTGTGGGAATCAATCACATATTAAAAATGGTAAACCTCAGATTAACCATTGTCGAAGAGCCTGGGGTCGCTTGTTGATAAACCTCGGTTTATGTCAAGGAGCCTTCAAGGCGATTGAGCTTGTTACTCTGCCCTTGTGTGCGTATCAGATCGTAGACTGTTTCCCCAAGTATATTTGTTTCTGTTGGTAACCATAGTGACCATATTCTATAGGATTCTTCCAAAGATGATGGTGGCGGGAAGATCCCACTGTACCTGGAGCAGACGTCGGCTAGACTCGAGACAATTTAGTGGAGAAACCTGTGCGAGTCTATTCATTAAGCAGGTTGCCAGGGTAACTGTTCCAACCGCTATTTCTGTATTGAATTCTACGACGTTGGATTTCATCACCAACTAGTGTTTTCAGTACAAAAAGATATTGTTTGTGTGTGATTGATCTCCTAGATTCTTTAGGCATGTGATTCAATTTGTTTAGTTCTTTAGAGGCTTTAGGTGGTTTTCATTGAGATTTTACTTTGTTTTCGTGTGAAGTAGTTAAAAGTTTTTAGCCGTGGCTGAATTATCGAGGAAGTCTCGTAGACTTCGGGGCCAACCTCCTGAGTTTTCATCAAGCCATATTGAAGGGCTACGGGCCCTGGTAACTCCTAGAGATAGTAGAAGTGGGTCACCAGAAAGAGAAGAATCTACTTTGGTGGGATATCCTGATTTTTCAGCGTTAATAGCAGATTATATTACGCATCCTGTAACCGTTTCAGAAGTTACTGGTAGTGTTTCATCTACTAGTGATATAGGTGAAGAACCTGAAATATCTAAACCCAAATCTAAAATTGCTGCTAATCCAATGTCAGGGTTTGCTTCTCCAGCTTCTAGTGGTCGTAGTTCACCTAGGGTAGAAGCGATAACTACCCAAAATCTTCCTTCTGGACTAATAGCTATTGAAGAACTTGCTATTTTGGAAAACGAAGAAGGCATCCCTATTACAGAAGATCGACCTGTTTAAGACCTTAGGGAGCGTGAATCAATCTTTTACAGTCCACCTAGGAGCAGTGCTTGGTATCTTTCATTAACTGATTTTTTGAAAAACCCGGGACTAATTTTTTCACCACCTCGTATTTCTTATCACCCAACACCTAGAGGTTACTATCCTCCATTGAATATTTCCAAACAGTTGTCCATGTTTTCTCAATCTCCAGAAGCCTTTTTGTACGGCGGTCCTTCTGTTCCCTCTGGGTATCAGTCAATTTCTGGTACTTTTTCGGGAGCATCTCCTCAACCTATTGAACAAAAGTTATTAACTGGAAAAGTTGAAGAGAAATTTATGAGGAAGTACAGTCAAAGAACAAGAGAAAAGATTGTTGGATGAAAAGAACAACCACATCAAGGAGAAGCTAGTCATTCAAGCCAACAACCACAACCACATACAACTAGTGATTTCAAAGGAATAAAGTATTCTTGAAGAGAATGATGTAGAGGTAGAGCCAACAAGTAAGTTGTTATACATGTGGTTAACTAAGTGATATGTCATGGGATTTTCTAGATAATGTTGCAAGATCAAGAGGGGCACAAATAGTTGAAACTCCAAAGACAAAAGAAGAAGAATGATTTAATGCTCTAGAAGAAGGAGAAACCTTAATGATGAAGAGAGTGTTGCTAAAGACAAACAAGGATGCGTGTTAACTAATTCAAACAAGGAATTTGTTCAAAACAAAATGTAAAGAAAAAATAAAATGTTGTAAGTTAATTATTGATAATGGTGGTACTGATAACTTGGTTTCTACATAAATGGTAGAAGAAATAGAGTTGGAAAAGGTGTCACATCTTGCACCATAGAAAGTTGCATGGTTGCAAAAAGGTCAACAAATGTTGGTGAATGCACAGTGCCAAGTGGATTTTCATATTGGTAAGTGTAACGAACAAGTGCTTTGTGATATTGTACAAATGGATGTTTGTCATGTTTTTATAGGAATATCATGGAAATATGATAGCACTCTGGACTATAATGGCAGAAAGAACACCTACATGATTGAGAAGGATAATAAGAAACATGCATTATTGTCTATAAGAGATGAAGAGAAATATGATCAAAGTATATTAATGATAAGTGGGAAGAAAATGTTGATCAGAGACACCAAGAAGATGAAGTAGGAACAAGAAGATAAGACAAAGGTTGCAACTATATACCTAAAGGTAATTGATTCACCTTCAGTGTAACCAAATTTAATTGATTTTGAGGATGAGGCGGGTAATAAAATTGTTAATGATTGGTTACTAATGGAAAGTGTAAACTAGTGAATACTTTTTATAGCAGGATTTTTTATGAAGGAATAAATTTAGTTGAATGAGCAACAAAATATTATCTTGAAAGATAGTGAAGAAAAAAATCTTGAAGTTGTTGAAAATGGTGAAGAAATAGGAAATTTTGGACAAGAAGCAAGCAAAAGAAAGAAGGATTGGAAGACTTGGTGGTTCCAAACAATATTAACAAGTTTATGTTTATTGTTTATTTTTATGACAGGTAAAAGGATCTTTCTAGTTGCAAGGGAATAACTCCTATGAGATCCTACAAAATAAAGTCACAAAAGTTCAAAAGAGAAACTTGAAAATACTTTTTGTCAATCTCTAAAGAGAAAATACCAGTTGAAACCAATGAAACCATGCTGGATTGAAGGAACATAAAGACTACTTAAACAGAGGAGAAATCTATTTAAAGAAACTACATGGAAAGCAATGGAAAAATATATTGCAATGTTACAAAAAAGAAAAAGGCCCTTGGGTATATCATTGGCAGGAGCCCATGAATCATTTTCTCCTTGGGAGTATGATGTAGGGGCATCATTCATTTATTTTTGTTGACTTATAGAAGGTCAAGGTTGCTTCATCCGGAGGGTTGACAATATGTTGCTAAAGATTTGGTTAAATAAAATTAGTATAGTTGTTTGGATTTAGTTGATTAAAGATCCTATTATTTTGGATTGACAAACTTATAATAAATATTCTTCAAATCGAACTTGAGAAGGGAAAATCAAAGAGACTTTGGGATAGAATGGAGATAAGAGAATTTTTCTATAATTTTGTGTTTTTTGTCTTCTTTTCCTCTTGAGATGGAATGTTGTGTCAATATTTCTTTTCCCTAGGAAAAATCACAATTTTATTCAAAATGATGTGAACAAAATTACGTATAGTAGATGCTCAAATCATATGAACAGTAATGGATCTTGTTGACCAATACCAATAAGAAATTCATTAGATAGTTACCCTATTCTACTCTTTCCTACCTTTCTTTTTTTCCACTTTTCGCCAACTGCTAGAGAGGTGTGGATTGTACAATGGTATTTTGAGACATGTTTATATTTGAAAAGATTTCTTTGTCTGAGTCAAAGCCATTTGGTGCATGAGTTTAATTGGTACAAATTTCTTCTTTATCGGAGGTAGTTATCACAATCTGCTGTTGTTGTTCAGTAGGTATTGGAACTATTGCTAAGTTGAGTTCTGACATGTCCTTCTGCATAGTATCCTAGGAATTCTGAGCTTTGTTGTTTGTCGTATTTTCTATGTTTTCTTCTTCTGTTTCAACTATGTGTGTGTCAGGAAACTGACATCCTTTTTTCCTTTGTGGTTGTCTCTTTTTTCTTTCTTTTTTATTTTTTGGGCAGGCACTTTGAAGATGACTAGTTTGAATACATATACGACATATGGAGGTTGTATTTTGTTAGTCAAGGGGTTGGGACCACTTCTTATTGTTGTGATATAACAAAATATAGTTTGGTAATCTTTTACTAAAGTCTACCTCCACACAGATTCTGGAAAAGGTGAAGATATCCTTAGTGAGGTGATCTTCATCTACTTTTAAAAAATTCCAAAGGGAATTTCACATGACCACTAAGACTTTAAGGTGTTAATAATGCAAAGGTAAGTTATGTAAATTTACCCACACTAGAATTCTAGAAACCACCATGGTATTTGCATCAAATTCTAGAAACCATGGAGTCATGAAATTACCTACATTACCCCAAAACCATGGTCCCTCATGTAAATCATATTCCTTATCTTTTACTATGTTGAACTTGACAATGAAGAAGCATTTTGAGCATAAATGGATGTGACAATTTTCTTTCATGTGGAAAAAATTCATTTTTGTAGGGCTTATGATTTAGGCTAAAACCCATTGAATCTGGATATCACATCTTTAGAAAGAAATTCATCATGGATGTCATTTACCCCAGGCAAAGTAATTGTCAAAGCTGGCACCTGGGTCATTTGCTCAACAATGTAGCTACGAGTAGTAGTGGGTTGTTGCTCTAATTATTTTCGAGGCTCCATCTTCCCTTTGACTGTATCTTTGAAAGTAGTTGGTCCTTTAGAGCTTGTCCCAAGAGAGTCTCCTAGAAATAATGAGGATGGTTGAGTCGTGTCCAATGTTATAATCCTGTAAGTTGTATTCCTCCAACAATACTTTCCTTGCATAAATCAGGAGTTGAAGACTAGCTGGTATAGCCATATTTTCTTGAATCATTTTTTGGAGAGCTTTTATCCCCTCCCAACACCTGATATTTAAGCATACACACTTCCCTTCAAGTGATCTGATAAAGAGATGGATTGATGTTCCTTCAGGTGGATTTGACTATTATGAAAGCATCTCACAAAAAGATAGAAAAGATAGATCAACGACTTAGAAATTAGCGTCTTCAAGGGGCAACCTCATTTACATTACACAAATCAACAATTCTTGGATGATACAAATGACAAGACCTTCTTTCTACATATAGGAGTCTAGGGGGTCACAATATAACCAAAGACAATATAACAATAATAATATAAGGGCAAAAAAATAAAAATACTAAGCTTGTATGGGGCACAATGATAATAATATGGAGACAATAGGAGCACAACAATAACAATAAGGGCTACAATGACAATAGTAATCGGGGAATCACTAGTATTATAGGGACCTAACATGCCCCTTTCCTTCAAAAAAGTTTTGTCCTCAATGCTTGAGTAGTTTTGGATGCTTCTATATAAAATTCTCATCCTCCCATGTGGAATCTTCAACAGGTATGTTCTTCCACCTGATGAGATACTCTGAAATTGATTGATTTCATAGCTGTCAAGTTCTTGTTTCTATGACTGCTTCATGTTCCAATATGATTTTTCCTTCCTCATCAAGCTCTGGAAATATTTTTGAATTGGGAGCTTGTCACCTATAACCTTATTTAAGCATAAAATATGGAAAAATAGGTGCACTCGAGAAGCTGCAGGAAGATCCAATTTGTATGCCATAGTACCTATATTTTGCAACACCTTGTACGGACCATAATACTTTGGTGATAATTTATTATCCTTCTTAGCTTGCTTGAGGGATATTTGATTATATGGTTGTAGCCATAGGGATTCCCAATCATCTACATCAAAACTTCTTTCATTGCGATGATGATATGCCTATTGTTTCATTCTATTATGTGCCAAAGTGAGGTTATCCTTTAATATTTGGAAAACTTGTTGTTGATGCTCGATGTGATCTTCCACTGCTTGAACCTTAGAATTTTATCTTAAATATGATGTCATGGATGATGGATCATATCCATAAAGTGCCATAAGTGGGGTCATTTTTGCTGCAGTATGGAAGATGTTGTTCCTTTGAGATAGTAGTAGGTCAGGCCACCAATGTCAGAGCGTCTAAAATAATTGTTTTGGGGGTTTTTGGTTTTAATTTTGCAAGACCAATGAATGAAGACAGATGTAGAATTGAAGAAATTAATCCTTTGGGTTATATTAATACTTCAGCAAAGGGCTACTATAAAGCATTACATAATGATATAGATCAAAAATAGTGGCGAGTAGAAGACAATAAAAAATATGAGTATCACAGTTTCGAGACTATAAAGCAGAACAATCATAAGTTGGAAAACCTTCTAATCTACGTTCCAAAGGTTCAAGGCAGTATACTAAAGCTTACACAAGATGCTAATGATTTATCGATTATAGGGGATTAACTACACAGACAGTTGCATTAATCCATTCTCTTAATAAATGATCACTTTAGGAGCTTATAGGAATCAATTGAAACTATAATTGTTCCTACCTAGATATCTCTATAAGTCATAATCATATGAAGAGAAACATAATGATTGAAAACTGGAAAAACTTACAAGATAACACAAAACAGTGTAAAACCAAATTCAGAATTCTCTGTTTTGTGTTAAGGCCTCAGAAAGACTGAGTACATCAAGTGTCTACAAAAGCTTCATTCAAAGGTGATTCCAGGTTCAAATAAGAACTAACAGTCAAGACTTTACGAGCAATGAACTATGAATATTCAACTCTAAACCATTTACAACTCTAGAAAAGAGTTATTTATACAATAATGAAATTTAGGAAAAGATCCTAAAACAAATTAAGATTTTTCGGAAAAGAAAGATCTTCATGGCAAGCAGATAAGGGTAGCTGTTTGAACAGTTTCTTGTTGTCCCCTTTATTCAGGCTGTGTTGAATTTTTGTAGAATATTTTCCCCTTTATGCTCCTTCATAGTTTGTATCCTCTACACTAGTTTTTTTCTTCATTTTGATCTTTCATCTGACTTCTTTAAACTCTATAACTCCCTTTTTACCCTGTTGAGTATATTTTGACTATGCATTCGAGTTTTTACTATGTTTTTAAACAGTAAAATCCTCATATTTATCTTCAAATTGTTACATAGCCTTTTTGTTTACAAAACCTAGAAGAATAGTCTTTACCTGCAAAACACAAAAACTTGTTAAGAAAAACATAGCTGACTGAAGGTCTTCAATGGCTCTGCTAAGCTTGAATGGCTATCAAAAGGAGTCTGGGGCATATAGGAGGGTAAACAATGGCTTTAATGGTTGCATAGACATAATGGAGGCTTCACTATATAAAACAAGCAAACAGAGCAAAAAATGTATTTTATGTGTTTAAAGGGAAAATAGTCTTCTTTTGCATTACTAGGCAATGGTGAATAGTGTGAAAGAAAGAATACGGAGGGATTAAATATGGCGGGAATGGCTTAATTGTGCTTAAAAACATGATTAGCAGTTAAAATGGAGTCTCGAGTCATTTCTTTGTTTAAATTGAAAACTTGATTTAACACAAAAAATCTTTGCAAAACACATAATGGCAGATTTGAAATTTTATTAACCTGGACTGATAATGATATTGGATCCAGGCTAAGATCACGTATCACTATCGTAGTATGGCAAGGGAAGGTGCTTCGCAAAACAATAGGATTATGAGTGAATGCAACGTGAAATGATATATGACATATAACTATGCCGGGTCCTGGCTTCCATCAGATAATAGAAATCAAAATGGTGGGAGGTATATATATCAGACAAGATGTGCGATGAGGCTGGATGCGAGGTGGCAATAGACTGTAATATATAATGACATCGAGTCTGGATTCTCATCACACATCGCATATCGTAATGGTGAAGGGTTATGTGTTATAAGCAGGACTTTGCGATGGGAGTGGACACGACATGGAAATAGATTATAATATATATAGCGTCGGGTCTGAGCTTCCCATCACATATCGCAATCAGGGAAAGGTGCATCTATATGGAAGGTTATGGTCCACCATAAAATATAATAGTTTTTAAGTAAAATACATAGTTTTAAAGTAAAAACTAAGGGTTTTCGGGCTATTATATAAAAGGAGTTAATAATATGGGAAAGGAATCTTTTCAAGGATTTAATAATATCTTAATATTAATGAAAAATATGATCGGAAAGAGGAAATTTATGCGAAAAGGGGAATTTTACTAAGTAAAGTGCCTTTTTTGGTTTATTTTCCTTTTGTAGAAATTTTGAATAATTTAACACATATTCAATGGAGATTATCCTGATCATGTACTATTGCGGAAAACATACACAATACATAAGCTCCTCTACGTTGATCATCAATATAGCAGCATCAATAACAATAAAACATCAAGATCATTCACACATTAACACAGTATGTATCCCGGGGAAAGCATCTCGCTAAAAACCCCAACTATCTGTATATTAATGATTGAGTCATGTAACATTACAAAGTACAATGCTTATCACAAGCAATCCAGTACCAGCTCCACCTGTTACACACAATACAGGTCAGATTTGAATCAATCTCTGGCTCAAATCTCTTCCGCTGCTTGCCTGCCTCTGCTGCTCAATACCCGCATGAGAACTGATGATAATTCCAAGGAAGCCACGTGTTTCCTTGGCTAAATCACATATTTCCAAGCTACAATGTGGGCAAACTCATTGGCATACTCAATCCCCTGATTTGTGAAAGATCTGGTGCACAACTATAGTCACAACTGATAGCAATCTGATTCTCTAACACCTGTCCCTGCTGAACTGAACATGCACTGACATGCAACTGAGTTAACTGATGTATTCATAGTTGTATTATGAGTTAATAACTTGTGAATTATTTAATAACTAATTCACCCAACTCATCTCTAGTCTATTTGCCAGTTAGACTAAATACAACCAGTTTAACAAAGCTAAACTGAACACAACTCCATCAACTGCACCTCCAGTCCATTAAACTCAACTCACTTGAGTTCTAACTGAAGTCCTGCATGCAAATATTAGTTATCCCATAGGTAACCACGTATTTCCTTCTGGGATCTGCATGTACCACATCCGTAGCTCATCCTGAAGTGCTCCAAGAGAATAAGACAAAGTTTATAGTCTAAATATTACTATGAGCTAATAATATTTGACTGTTCTATATTTAGACTGAGCAGTCACTCCGCTGTGGTCTAAAATAGAAGTCCATCTATTTTTTCCAACTTGATCAATCATCCATAAACAGCAACCTGCAATCCATAGACATGATCCATATGTCTAAAAATAGACATAGTCTAAAAATAGACTTGCGCCAAAAATAGCCTGCGGGCCCACTTAGTGAAAGCGACTCTTTTCACTAAGCTCCATCATCTTGTTGCAATCTCAACACTCCCTCTCGACAAGATATGGATTATCAGCAACCCCTATCCTGCCTCGGTGGTACTCGAATTTGCTCCTGGTGAGAGCCTTCGTTAGAATATCAACATCCTGATCCTCCGTTGGAATGTACGAAAGTAACATGATCCTCCGCTACACACAATCTCTGATATGATGGTACCTGATGTCAATATGTTTAGATCTATCATGAAATACAGGATTAGCGGAGAGTTTAATGCAACTCTGGTTATCACAGTAAATCACAGTAGGATCCAAATGAGAACCGAACAAACCAACTAGGATCTTCCTCATCCATATAGCCTCGCATGCAGCCAAACTTGCTTCCATATACTTGGCCTTCGCTGAACTGAGTGCCACGGATCTCTGTTTCCTGCTGTACCAAGAAACTGCTGTCGATCCAATACTGAAGACCCCTCCTGATGTGCTCTTTCTGTCCTTTGGGCTCCCTGCCCAATCTGCATCCGTGAAGCCACATAGCTTCACCTCCCTGTCTGTACCACCAACCATATCCCGATGTGCCTCTCAAGTAGCGCAATACATGCTTGCCCGCCTTCCAGAAGAGCTTGGTAGGCTTAACCATAGCTTGTGAAAGCTGGTTAACTGCATAGCATATATCAGGTCGTGTATTGACCAAATACATCAGCGACCCCACAAACTGTCGATAAACAGTGGCATCCACTTCTTCTCCCGAAGTGGCATCCTCCTTCCTCCAACCTCCAGGAAGAGGAGTATCAACAGGCTTGCAGCCATGCATGTTGAACTTCTCCAGTATCTCCCGAGCATACTTGCCCTGAGAAACAAACAGTCCACCACTGCGCTGCCATATTTCCAATCCTATGAAATAGTGAAGGAGGCCCAAGTCCTTCATCTCAAACTCTGTAGCAAGATCCTTCTTGCATGACAGTATCAACAGCTCATCACCCGTTAGAATCAAATCATCAACATACAATACAATGATAAGACACTTACCCTCCACCACAATCTGGTATAGGTTAGGATCCGCCTCGCTCTTGGAGAATCCAAGTCCTGTGAAATAGCTGTCTATTCGTGTGTACCAAGCACGTGGTGCTTACTTCAACCCATACAGTGCTCTCTTGAGCCTGCACACATGCGACTCGCTGTTGAAGACTTCAAAGCCTTCGGGTTGCTCAATGTACACCTCCTCCTCAATGACTTCGTTGAGGAATGCAGTCTTCACATCCATCTG
>APFE031627488.1:0-10439 GCA_000404065.3 Pinus taeda | reverse complement strand
GGGGGATTCCATGCCCAACAAGCCCCCAACACAAACATCATGACGCGACGATCTTGGCGTGGAGTCCCTCCAATTGGTCCTGAATGGACTAAATGTCGGTAACGCACTGAGCTGCTGCCTGTTGCACTTGCTGCATTTGGTCTTCTAAGCCCTCTATTTCTGGCGTGTTGTGTTGCATATGTACCTGCATCCCCTAAATCTTCATGAGCTTTCCTCCGATATCTACTGTGATTGTGAAGGCTTTGTCAATCCATGGCTGGAAATGCACTTTGAGAACGACTTCCTTATGGCACGCTGCGTCTACCTGCTCTTTTAATGCCTTGGCTTGCTGCATCTTTGCAAGCCGTTGAGTAAGGACTACTGTCTGCATAGTCCCTCTGATGTTGTCATATTTTTGTTGGAGTTTACATGCCTCTATCTCTAGCTGCTGAATGTTGGGGTCCTTTTGCAACGTTGTGAGGACCTCAAGCACTTGCTCCGACGTGGTGGTATAGTGATGAACTGCACCTCCAATCTCTTCCATCCCTACTGCAATAGCGTTGGTGTTGAGTCTTGAAAATGTCATTCATTTCCATTACACTTTCACTATTATGTCCATTATATCACCTCCATTTCACCTCCATTTCACTACTATGTCATTCATCCCACTTTCATTATCATTGGGCCACATTTATGTTTTTCCAATCTTTATTAATTTTAAGCCTTTTAAGTGAATTTGTGGTTAAAAATTAGGAAATAATGTGCATAAGCTTATACCTAACAAATGGGTTGAGATTGTTGACATGTGTAGGTTGAAAGGAGGCTTCTAGAAGACCCTTATGTGGCACTCTAATGCCAAATTCGAATTTGAGTGGAAAGAATCATGGGATCATGAGGATATGTGTCACATCTCCTAATTGTATTGTAACTCTAAGAAGACATGTGTCTTATTAGTTCCTATTTTGATTAGGACTCTAGAAGTAGAGGGAGAGATTCATGGACTCTCATTAATGAGATGGCTTCTCATCTTTTTTTATAAATAGGAGATCTCTCTCCTTCATTTGTTATCTAGCTTGGCTTGGCTTTTAGTTCTTTAGCTTGGAGTTCGTAGTTCTTCCTTGATGGCTTTTGAAAGCTTTGGAGAACTTTGTTGTACTTTGTAATTTTGAAGAATTTGAATAAAACTTTGATGTTCTCAACATGGAAAGAGATGTGAAGTAGATGTCATGGAGCACATTAGAATGTAAGGTAGAGTAGATTTCATTTTGTAATTTTTCTTTGATTTCATTATGTCATTTGATTGCTTTCAAGTTCGATAGATTAGATTTTCCATTCATGAAATTTTAATTCATGTAAGTGTGTTCAACCGGTTGATTGTAGATTAGTTTTTCTTTACATGTTTTTGCATCAAATAGTGACATGAGATTTTCCTCTTTGCTAACCTTATTTTTTTTAGCTTTTCAATTTCAGTTATGCTTTGATTTCAGTCTTGTTCATTTGCTTTGTTAAGTTAGTTTAGAAATCAACTCACTCATGTCATTGACGGTTACCTCCGAAAGCCATAGTGAGACTAACTGGTGAGGGATCGAAATATGAATGATGTGGTTTGATTTTAGTTTACTTTTCTGCAATTAGATATTGGATTGCTCATTTTCTTGACGGTTACCTCCGAAAGCCATAGCGAGACTAATGGCGAGGGATTGAAATACGAGTGTGTAATTTGATATTAGTTTTACTTTTCTACAAATAGATATCAGATTGCTCAAGTTGTTTATGATTACCTCCAAAAGCCATAGCGAGACTAATGGTGAGGGGTCAGAATATGAGTTGATGTAATTTGATTTTAGCTTTACTTTACTTGCAATTTTTGAATTTATTTGAGTGCAGTAGCTTAATTTATTTCTCTTGTATTATGACAGCAGTAGGGATAGTGATTTCATGATCAATATTTCATCTTTTGCTTAATTAAAGTAGTTGCATACTTACACTTTTGTTTAAGTACTGATTCCATCAATAACACGTTTTAATATCTTTTGAAGTGCTAAGTTTTGGAAGTTACTATTAGGAAAATAGACATTGTCTTGAAATCTACATCCATACTTGACCTTTAAAAGTATTCTTAAGACCTTAGAATAAGATTTCCATTTGCATTAGATACTTTAGGAGATCAACAAGAACAAAACCCCAAAATAAAATAAAATCTATAAAACAATGAAGTAAGAAAAAGGTTAACTTAGCACATATGGTGCACTACACTTCATCAGTTTACGATACCCGGATTGATAATTTATGTATAGCAATTTAAGACATTAAATTGACTAGACATTTTGGCGCCATTGCCGGGGAAGTGTAATTAGGAGACCTTATTTCTTACATATAAAAAATTTAATAATTCTTGAGTATGCTCTCCTCCTGCACTTCGTGTGATCTAGAGGATCAGAAAAAGGATTGTTAAGTAAAAAAAAATTAATAATTCTTGAGTATGCTCTCCTCCTGCACTTTGTGTGATTTGGAGGATCAGAAAAATGATTGTTATGTAAAAAAAAAAAAGAGGAGACAAAATAAACTTCATCATTTCAATTGATTCAATAAAAAAAAAATGAAACCCAACTACTTTGATAGGTTCAAACTGTCCAAGATTGACTGGTTATGGTTTGTAGTGGTCCTCAAGACACTGTATCCTGTTTTAATAAGGTTTTGCAACTTAGCTGCAGAATGTGGCCTGATTTCATAGCTAGTTGAGAATTCCGCAGCTGATTTCAAGGTTTAACAGGTTACAGGTGTCCAATGGAGAAACCGACCACATGGGCATCTCCAGAATTGTCCCGACATGGATCCTATCTTAGTCACCCAGCCCAGACTGATAAAAAAAAAATGAGCTTAAAACCTCAGTCAAAGTCCTGCTTTTAACATGATTTCCTTGAAGTCTTTGCTACCTGAAATTGAAAATCATTAATCCTTCTTATAAATTTACAATTTCAGAGAGAAAAGAAAAACAATCTATGGCTATCTTCAATCTGAGATTTCACTGTGGCTTTAGTAGGAAAATTTGCATCCCTCTTCAAGTTTTAACCTTAAAACAAACCTGCAAGAACATTTGTTAAAATAAATAAATAAATAAAAAATAAAAAATTCATTGTTTTGTTTAATGAAATATATATGTATATTTTTGAAAGTATAACATATAGTTTTATTAACAAAACAATTAAAAAATATAATAAATTTTATTATTTTTTTTAGTAAAATATATATGCATATTTTTAATTTTGGAAATATAACATATGTAATTTTATTAACAAATAAAAGAATTAAAAAATAAAAATAAATAAAATTGTTCTAGCTGTTTTAACCGATAGCTGTTCATAACTCTCGTGATGCAAAAGAAAATAGACCTAGGAAACTTGTTCGTGTACCATTTGTTGATCAGATTCCCCAAGTCCCATTATATTGACCTGACACAGTATGCAACATTGCCTGATGCTTATGCTTTGTAAGGATCGGATCCGTATGCTTCTGTGTAATAGAGGCAAGCCTTACTATGAGAAATGGATTGTAATTATTGTGGGATAGATCCAGGGTTTGAATATTCACACTAGCGAAGAATAAGAGAATGTGTTTTAAGAGCAGAATTATCTCAATAAGATTAACAGTCCTTATGTGCCAAGAAAGGTTGACTACGCTGATGTTGCCATTGTAGAGCTGACTTCACACCTCCTGGATGTTCATATCCTTCACTCTTAGAGTCATCTTTAGTGCTAGGGTCATCTTCACTATATTGGTACTGATTCGATCTTACAGCTGAATGCAACAAATGCAGAACAATAAAAAAAATTAACTCAGAAAAACGTAAAACACGGAAAACTGTCTAACTTCACACACATTATTTGGCCAAAAAGATATGAATATGAAAAAAAGAAAACATGGGGTTTTTCGCTAGCAGGGTCAATTAGATAACCCAAAAACCGTTTTAAGAGATTTGTGGTGGTTTGGGAGAAATTCGCGGTTCTTTGCAGCCCATGTTTGCCTGTCGCGTGTAGAAAAAAACGTGTTTAAATTAATGACAGGCTGTGATTTAATTTGGTAAATGAGTTCTAATTTGGAAATCAATTATATGTTGGCATTTAACTTTACTCCACCTCGTCTCATGACTCAATGCTTTCCGTTTTTAACTCATACTTCATTATTCCACTCCACCACGTCTCCCTCCATATCTCGCACTTCACTGTTACATTGATTAATAGTTGATTATATGACTTATCTTAATTGAACACGGCTCTTCACAACCAGATCAATATACGTGGCGAAGATGAAGAGATTGAGTGTGGTGCTGAGGCAGTAGGAGAACACGATGCTAATCTTTCATTTTTCAACCAAACTTCTCCAACACTTTGTTAACTCTCACTCTTTTTTTTTTACATATTTTACACATACAACCACTCTATTTTTCGTATACCCTCCATGTTTCATTGCCATATCCGTCGTCTTCTTTCCATAGTACTCTGGTATTCCATTTTCATCTCTGTAATTGTTTTTCTTCATATATACCACTGCTATTTGCATAGTTTCTTCCACACAGATAGTGCAGAGAATTCAAAAAAAAAATAGCAAAGAAGCACATGGATTCTTGTGAATCATAAGCTGATTGCATGTGACTCTTAAACCCTTATTAGTTGCTCATTACACCGATTTTTTCTCTTTTGATATATTTTCATCCTCTTTGCATACTCAGTCACCTTGTTTTCACACAACCTACGCATATATTCACTCTGTCTTCACATACTCTGTACATAAAATTTCTTTAGTCACAATCATCTGCTTCCATATACATTTTCATTCCATTTCCATATCCATAAATGTCTAAATTCTATCATTGCAGTCACTCCATTTCTCAGACAATAAAGGGAATTCTGAAGAGTAGCCGAAAAAAAATAAAAATAAATATAAATATAAATATAAAAAAAAATAATAAAAAAATAAAAAATAAAAAAAATTATGGGGCTCATTGGGAGAGCTAAATCAGTTGAACACACTTAGACTTGGACTTTCTTTAGCTAGATAAAAGGGGCAGTCAGGGATATGTGACTGATGGTTGACTGTTTCAGCCACTTTCCACAGTTGATTCAACTTTCCACAGCTGGTTCAACTTTCTACAACTGTTTTTGTTAAATTGTAGGTTGTAGGTGTCATCAAGCAAAGCACGCCACATGGGTATCTAGGGAAATGTCAGTACCTGGATGGTGTCCTATTAATTTGATCCTATTCGAAGTCAAGTTGGGTGTTATCACTAAGTCGCTGAATGTCAAGAAAAAAATAAAATTTTGAATCAATGAAATGAATAATTTATTTGCTCACTTTTTTGAAGGTATTGATTAATTTTGTACTGATGAGGAAAGATGAATGGCTAAATTTGTATTCAAGATTTTTAGCTACAGAAACCGTGCACATTCTGCAGCTGAAGTCCAAATCCGTAGACTGAAAAAAAAAAAAAAAAAAAAAAAAAAAAAAAAAAAAAAAAAAAAAAAAAAAAAAAAAAAAAAACCTCATTGCTCAAATCAGCCTAACTTTCTCATGCAAAATCAGATTTTGATGATTCAAGTACCATTGGAAAGATCTCAACAAGATCTACACAATAAGAAATCCATCATTAGAGTTTTAAATAGAAAATAATGAAATAAATTGCTGAAAAGAAGCAACATACAACTTGGGGCACCAATTCCAAAGCAGGTATAAATTCTTTTGATTTTTCTTTTGAGAACTTGTTTCATTAATATGAATTCTTAGTTTTGTGTGTAAATATCATAACTAGAGAGATTGATCACTTCTCTCCTTTGATAACCTTACATTCCATTGCAGAAGAAGTATTAATGTTTTTTGTACGTTCTAGGAGGAAGGACAAATGACTACAAGAGAATGGTGTCTCTCTAAGAGACCAATTTGTTTCATAAGAGGATGATCAGAAACAAAGAGGAAATATGTTGATGCAAAATTAGATCCAAACACTTGAAAAAATTTCAGATACTATTGTCTCCATCACATTCATCCATCACATCCATACCTCATAATAAACCCTTCATCTCATTTTCCTCCATATTTTCCATTTAGATTCACATACACTTTCCATCTCTTTTTGTCCATTCATAACCCACAAATAAAAGAAAGAGGCTCATTCATATGCTTATTTCCCATTGCCATTTCTATTCTCCATTTCCATCTTCCATTTTCATTTTCCTTTTCCTGTCATTTTCATTCCGCAAATAAACCTTGCTTCAATGCAAATTATTGAGTCCATAGTCCTTTGCGTCTAAGTTTTTTGTAAAAACACCTTGAGGCTTGCATGCCTTAATGGCAAGTCCTCATGCTGACAAACAATGGGAATACATTAATGTCCCTTGTTCGTTAGATCTTCTAGGTGACTCGACATCGACAAATTCATCCGTACCTAGCAAGATGTGTTTGGGAATCTTGACTCTCATTGTCATCAATGGTGAGAGTTCTCGTGTTGACTAGTGGCATCCATTAATGGTCACTAAGTCAACAATTTCCTATTATGTTCGACATCAGAAGATCTTTTCACATAGTAGGAATTGTGCAATGAGTTTTGAAGACATGAAGACTATTATTTTCATCATTTTTGGAGTAGATTCATCGAGTTTTAGTAGAAGCAATAAAAAGTCATATTATCTCTTTATCCATGACTCCTCTTGTTCAGCCACTTGAAGAAGAATATGATCAGAATTTTGCAGCCACCACACATACAACTCATCCATTCCAAAGGCTAAGTGAAGTTACATCATTTTCTAACTTTTGACCATAGAATTCCATAAAAATCTAGAATGATAATTGTTGGAAAAACATTTCTCTTCCTCATTTCATAAAATTTCCAATACCATCAGTTGGGGGGGGAATATATTCATATTCATATCTTGCCATGTCCATATCATATTCAAGAGCCCACATACTTCCAACATATATTAATTACTACATTTCTATTATGAGCATACAATGGCTTTTGAAAAAGTGCTTAAAGGATAAATTGGATACAAACAAAATCATGGTTGTCACACAAGAACCAACCATCATACAATATAATAAAGATATACTTTGCAACAATAATCAAAATATCATTATGCAAAGTTCAAAGATCAAAATAGAAGGCAACAACAAAAAATGGTTGTAACACAAGAACCAACCATGTTACAATTCAAGTAAAACACTTTGTAGAAATATGAAGTTATCAAATGATATCATGCAAAGTTAAGCCAAATCTCAAGGATGAAAAGAGTTCATCTAATATATATTGCATGAGGACATGCAATAACTTCTGTTGGGGTGTATTTTGAGTTTTGAAAATGTCATTCATTTCCATTACACTTTCACTATTATGTCCATTATATCACCTCCATTTCACCTCCATTTGAGTACTATGTCACCACATTCATCCCACTTTCATTATCATTGGGCCACATTCATGTTTTTTCAATCTTTATTAATTCTAAGCCTTTTAAGTGAATCTGTGGTTATAAGTTAGGAAATAATGTGCATAAGCTTATACTTAACAAATGGGTTGAGATTGTTGACATGTGTAGGTTGAAATGAGGCTTCTAGAAGACCCTTATGTGGCACTCTAAGGCCAAATTCGAATTTGAGTGGAGAGAATTATGGGATCATGAGGATATGTGTCACATCTCCTAATTGTATTGTAACTCTAAGAAGACATGTGTCTTATTAGTTCCTATTTTGATTAGGACTCTAGAAGTAGAGGGAGAGATTCATGGACTCTCATTAATGAGATGGCTTCTCATCTTTTTGTATAAATATGAGATCTCTCTCCTTCATTTGTTAGCTAGCTTGGCTTGGCTTTTAGTTTTTTAGCTTGGAGTTCGTAGTTCTTCCTTGATGGATTTTGAAAGCTTTGGAGAACTTTGTTGTACTTTGTAATTTTGAAGAATTTGAATAAAGCTTTGATGTTCTCAACATGGAAGGAGATGTGAAGTAGATGTCATGGAGCACATTAGAGTGTAAGGTAGAGTAGATTTCATTTTGTAATTTTACTTTGGTTTCATTATGTCATTTGATTGCTTTCAAGTTCGATAGATTAGATTTTCCATTCATGCAATTTTAATTCATGTAAGTGTGTTCAACCGGTTGATTGTAGATTAGTTTTTCTTTACATGTTTTTGCATCAAATAGTGACATGAGATTTTCCTCTCTGCTAACCTTGTTTTTTTAGCTTTTCAATTTCAGTTATGCTTTGATTTCAATCTTGTTCATTTGCTCTGTTAAGTTAGTTTAGAAATCAACTCACTCATGTCATTGACGGTTACCTTCGAAAGCCATAGCGAGACTAACTGGCGAGGGATCAAAATATGAATGTTGTGATTTGATTTTAGTTTACTTTTTTGTAATTAGATATTGGATTGCTCATTTCCTTGATGGTTACTTCCGAAAGCCATAGTGAGACTAATGGTGAGGGATTGAAATATGAGTGTGTAATTTGATATTAGTTTTACTTTTCTGCAAATAGATATAAGATTGCTCAAGTTGTTTATGATTATCTCCGAAAGCCATAGCGAGACTAATGGTGAGGGGTCAGAATATGAGTTGATGTAATTTGATTTTAAATTAACTTTTCTGCAAATAGATATCAGATTGCTCAAGTTGTTTATGATTACCTCCAAAAGCCATAGTGAGACTAATGGTGAGGGGTCAGAATATGAGTTGATGTAATTTGATTTTAGCTTTACTTTACTTGCAATTTTTGGATTTCTTTGAGTGCAGTAGCTTAATTCATTTCTCTTGTATTTAGACAGCAGCAGGGATAGTGATTTCATGATCAGTATTTCATCTTTTGCTTGATTAAAGTAGCTGCATACTTACACTTTTGTTTAAGTACTAATTCCATCAATAACATGTTTTAAGAGGTCCCACACAATTTTCAAGTGGGCGACAAAGTCTAGTTGCATTTGCAAAAGGAACGCCTTACCGAAGCCTATCGGAAACTCAGACCACTCCAATATGGTCCTTACACCATTACCAAGGCTGTGGGAGACAATGCATTCGAGGTCAACATTCCCCCATTCCTTGGCCTGCACCCAGTGTTCAATGTGACCGCCTTCGGCCATACTTTCCACCATTACTAGACACATCCGACATTGCAAAACAGCTCACACCCACATAATTAAATCCAGGTTGCATGGAACAAGCTACAACTGATCGAATCATGGACACACAGATCAAGCACACTCGCCAGCAGAACATCCAACTGTATCAAGTTATCAAAGCAGGCCAACTCCTTCACCAGGGCAAGTGGCTCACTAGGGACCAAGTTCAACAGAAATTTCCTCATCTCGTGGAGGAACTCAACGCAATGGGGACCATTGCTTCCTAAGGGGGGAGGAATGATCCAGGTGGATATTAGTGGCCACTCGCCAAGTCCAGTTGGACCCCCACTATTATTTCTTTCAGCTTTTCAGTTTCTTTAATTGTAGCATAGTTTACTATTTTTAGCAGTTTTTTGGGTCCTAAACTTCTGGAGTCGTTTTGAGGCCCTAAACGACATTTTTTGGGAAAACTGGAAGCATCATGGGTCCATGGACCAATGTTGCTCTTCTCAAAGTTGTAGTTCTCTGATAGATCTTTCTAACGAGATATTATACGTGTCAAACAAAGATCGTATGCCAAAGTTACGACCCCGAGAAGTTGATGTACCAATTTACCCAAACAGGGCCCACAGTTTGGCGTTTCATCTTCTAGGGTTAGGTTTTTGGATGTTTAGGGTTTTCCATTGTTTCTCAACAATAAATACGTCTTCAAGCCTCATTGTAACACAGTTCAGAGGCATGTAGCCACCACATCTCTTCTCAGAGATAAGCTACCATCGCCCTAGCTGTTTATTCCATTTTTTGTTTGTAAGCATATCTCAGTATTTTACATTAATGAAATGAAGTATTATTTCCGCTACATCTTTGTGTTTATGGTTATCTCTGTAATTTGTTGCATCCCTGTTTAAATCTAGATCAAATATCCATGATAAATTGAGGGTGGATATCTATGGTTAACAATCTTGTCATATTGTTATAAAATATTTTGATTGTGAAATGATTTATGTTTTTTAGGCATGTGGTATTGATAATTCGTGGTATTGATAATCCATGGTATTGACCCATGGTATTGTAACATTGGTTATTTTTTACAAGTTAATAATATCTACCATAATGTGGGGGTGAATATCCACAGTTAAAAATCTTATCATATTGTTATAAAATAATATTTTGATTGTGAAATAATTTATGTTTTTTGGGCATGTGGTATTGATAATCCATGATATTGACCCATGGTATTGTAACATTAGCTATTTTTTACAAATTAATAATATGGTATTCCCAGCTGAAATAAACCTAACAAGTAAAGACTATGTGTGGAACCAGAAGCTTGATTATGAAAGTGTCCTCTTCAGATGT
>APFE031627476.1:0-11784 GCA_000404065.3 Pinus taeda | reverse complement strand
GGCTTTTCAATCTTTCTACCTGATCTCCTTGGCAGGGGACTTACCTCAAATTTTTTTTCTTCAGCTATAACTGGGCTTGCATTATCACCTTCTTCCTGTTCTTCTTTTTGCTCCTTCTCTCTTTCATCCTCGCTGCTTTCATCCATTAACAATGGAATGTGCCAATCATCACCAGTGTCATCTTTCCCTTCCTGTACCTATTCATGAAATACTACATCCCTGCTTGCAAATGTCTTACGAGTCTCAGGATTGAATAATTTATATGCTTTAAATTCTATGCCATAACCAACAAAGATGCATCTAACTGCTTTAGGGTCTAATTTCTTCCTATCAGCTTTGGGTATATAGGCAAATGCTTTCAACCCAAATACTTTTAGATGGTTTACTATTGATTTGAATCCATATAGAGCTTCAAAAGGGGTTTTGAAGCCAAGATACCTGGTAGGACTTCTATTCTTCAAATATACAGCAGTATTAATAGCCTCTGCCCAGAAACTATTAGACATACCCTTACCTTGTAACATGCTCCTTGCACACTCCTCCAAGGTTCTGTTTATGTGCTTTGCAACTCCATTCTGCTGTGGTGTGTGTGGCACTGTATATTGCTAGACAATCCTGTGAGATTTGTTGAATTTCATGAATTCCCCTAGCTTGTACTCTCCCCCTTGATCTGATCGAAGAATTTTTATACTCTTACCAAACTGTTTTTCCACAAAGGTTTTAAATTTTATAAAGCACTGGAAAGTCTGACTTTTCTTACTCAGAAAATAAACCCATGAATATCTAGTGCAGTCATCAGTAAATAACAGAAAATAATATGCTCCTCCTAGTGACCTTGTTTGTATAGGTCTGCATATATCAGTGTGCACTAGTTCTAAAACATCTGTTTCCTTCCTCCTATCATGCACAAGAAAATTTTCTCTATGCATTTTACCTAAGGCACAACCATCACAATTTAATTGAATATTACGAAAGATAGGGAGCCCCTCAACCATACCTTTCTTCTGCAATAACATGAGGTCGTGCAAATTCAAGTGGCCGAACCTCTGATGCCAGAGTTGTTTGGCTGTCGATCCTCTTGCAACCATGGCTCGCTTTGGTATACTTTTTGCATCCAGTCTGTGTAGGCTTCCAAATCGCATGCCTGTTGCAACTATTTCATTCCTGCAATCCTTTATCACACAATGAGTCTTGAAGAACTCAACTTGCATATCTTGATCAGTCATCATGGATACAGATATCAGATTTTTCTTAATTCCAGGTACAGATAAAACATTTCTAAGATGACTAATTTTTCCATTTGATAACTTGATTGGAATCACCCCATAACCTTTAATCTCATATCCACTATCATCTCCTAAATAAATTTTTGATCCATATGTACTTTCTTCAAGATTGTCAAAAAATTCCTTTTTACCTGTCATGTGAGAGGATGTTCCAGAATCGACATACCAAATATCATCCTCATTAGATGCTGAAAGGGCACAGTCGACTGTGAACAGTCGAAATTCATGACTGAAATCTTTATCTTCTTCTTCAACAAAGTATCCTCTTTGCTTTGCACTTCCCTGCTTCCTCTTTGCATCATTAGCCTGCTTCTTAAAGCATTCATTTTGTATATGACCCTTCTTTCCACAATAATAACATTTCTTTACAGAATGATTTGCAAGCATACCTTTATGAGAATTCTTCTGTGATGTTCCTCCTTTCTGCTGTGATTGCTGTTGTGGCTGCTTTCCTTTGAATGATCGTCGTTTCGCCATCAGCGCAAGATCATCACTATGGGGGTTCAGGTTCTGCTGTCACTCCTCCTCTTGCAGCACGATCCCTGTCAGATCTTCAAATGTGGACGCTTTCTCCCTTGCTGCCAATCCAGTGACGAACATTTGAAATTCATCACGCATCCCACTCAGTGTGATTGAGACGAGATCAGAGTCAAACACCACCTCTCCGATGTCCCCCAATCCGTCTTTCACATCTTTAATTCGCGCAACAAATGCAACAACAGTCTCCCTTTCGTCCATCCTCATTGAAAAGAGCTTGCTTTTAAGCGCCATAATTCGACTTGTGTTCTGGGTCTGATACAGATTTTTAATGGTCGTCCAGATCTCCGCGGACGTTTTACAGTCTCTAATGTGCGGGATAATATTGTCCTTCAAAGACATCTTCAGCAAAACTTTGGCCTTGTTCTCTCGTTTTTCCCATTCTTGCTCCTGTGTCCCTGCATTTGGCTTTAGCTCATCACCTGTAACTATGGACCAAGCATTCACACCCTCAAGCAAGGTCTGGATCTTAAACTTCCAATTCGTGAAGTTAGATCCATCGAGTTTGCCAAACTCATGAAGATACGATTCCATCGTATTACTCATTCTGATCAGATCTACAAAATGAATCTACCCAACAGTAAAAAAAAACGATACCTGTCAAATCGATCTATCACTTCTCTGCCACTGATCTACAGTATCTGGAAATCCCGCTCCGATGAGCAAATTCGGCGTTTTTCAGTACAACTGAAAAATTGGTCTGATCAAAATTGATCCGATCTACCTCTCCCGGATAGATCTGCAACTTCTCCGATCTGCACCCCTCACAAATCGTCAAACGAAGATGAAGCTTCCCACAAATCCCCTTGAAGGTGAGTTGGCGCTCTCCCGAGCGAAAATCCCTCGCCAAGATAAAAACGGTGCGAGGCAAAAATGTTGGTGCGCTTTTCCCGTAAAATTTCGCGCCAATAGGGTATTTTGGCGTGCTGACACACTTAATAACCGAACAGACGTGCCAATCTAAATTCTGGTGCGCTCCCAAGCAAAAAACCCGCACCAACCCCCTTCTACTTGAGAAAAAAAACTTTCGAGTCCGAGCCAAGTGTTCTGCAGTATGGTTTTTGGTTTTTTTTTAAATGATGTGGGTTGAATTGATTTGAACTAACGTAGTTATTTTTGCAGAATGAGTGGCGAGAACTTAGGATTCAGCAGTCTCACGGGTGGGTGCACTATGCTATTCATCACCCTGAACCGCACTTCCTATTATTCAGAGAACCTTTGAATTACCAGCGAAACCACCAGGAAGCACAACAAAGTTAATGATGTGAGTAATTTGAGTATGCATTTAGAATAATAAAAGTATGAAATGTATATTAATTCTTTGCAGAATGTGGCGAGAACTTAGGATTCAGCAGTGGGCGCACTATGCTATTCATCACCCTGAACCACACTTCCTGTTATTCAACGAACCTTTGAATTACCAGCGAAACCACCAGCAGGAAGCACAACAAAGTTAATGACGTGAATAATTTGAGTATGCATTTAGAATAATAAAAGTATGAAATGTATATTAATTCTTATTGGTCACTTATAGTGAAGTTTACATAATACCTCAATCTTGGTAATGTGCATGATTTTAGTGAATGTAACATTGTTAAACTATAAAAACCAAATATCATAATAAATAAATTCATAATAAAAAATCATTAACAAATGTATTATTTCCTCAACTAACTATACACAGCTCAATCTTAATTATCGTAAAATCATTAATATTAAACTATTAAAAAAGTCTTGACATTCATTAGAGAGCATAAATCGTTGAAATTCAGCATTCTTTAGAGACGCAGTATATGATAGCAATTGATGTCCAGGCCTGCCTCGCTGCCACGCCTAGTGCTGAGAAGTTGAATCATTTTCATCTTGAATATTGCAGTCAACATTATCATCTCTGGTGTATTGCAGTCAACATTATCATCTCTGGTGTAGGGTAATATTTATAAAATGTATATTTTTTTTTTTGGTTTTTTTTTTTTTTACCTTCAATCTTGCTAACTATGATCAAAAACCAAACAATTTTTTGTATACATCTTCCGAAGTGATAGCTCATGCTCGCTTAGAAAGGAGAATGAAGTGCAGATAAAAAGAAAATAGTGCATTTCATCCCGCATTTTTTCATATCACCTTATGGTGCAGGCAACTTAATGTTTTCTCCGGAGTATAACAATGGATTCAGAATCTCACGCCATGCTTTCCACCTTCAAAAATAACCATGCGTTGTCGCCGTCAATACCAACGAACTTCACTGAATTGATGAAAAAGTTTGTCACGTGTTTCTTACCATAGACACGCTACAGGAATGGATGAAAAAGCTTGACACGTGTTTCTTACCATAGACACGTTATCAACTGCATGAACCAAGTTGGTCAAATGGAGCACGTTCATTAGACTACGTGTGAAAGCTTTCTATTAATATTTAATATTTTATTTGGGATAAGTTACGGGATGGATGAAAAAGCTTGACACGTGTTTCTTATCATAGACACGTTATCAACTGCATGAACCAAGTTGGTCAAATGGAGCCCGTTCATCAGAATACGTGCGGAAGCTTTCTATTAATGTTTTATTTGGGATAAGTTTAGCAAGAACCAGCACGCCCGATTCAACCCCTGACAAAAAGTAAAACCAATAACCATTAATATAAATAGATATAATATATAAAATTTAATATTGGATACTAATATTAGCTCAATTAGCTAATATTATCCACTACCTCTGGCTTTCGAAGGTAAAGGTTTCGAAAGTAAAAGTACATTTGAGACAAGACATGCCCTCACTTTATCAATTGTCATGTATCTGCTTATGCTATTTTCTTTACTCTTACTGCCCTTGCTTTTATCCCAACCTTGACCTGTTTTACCTAGCCTCTGCTTTTACCTTTCTTTGCTCTCTGCTTCTTATTCTTGAATGCCTAAAATGTATGATGGTTGAGTTGTTTGCATTCCAATTCTGAATTAATGGTCGACTCAGCAACATACTTGTTAGTTCAACTATCTAGTTGACTCGATCTACGAATCCCCTTAACAAGTAGTAAGATATCTTGATTTTTCCATTTTCTTCGGAGTCTATAAGTGAAAAAAAAAAAAAATTTAAAAATAATTTATAGTTACCACTGCTGCTCCTGCAGAGTCAAAAATAATATTGGAATTGCAAAATTGCATAGTCAAAAATCATATTAGGAGTAGTAGAGATACAAAATTAGATAATTGATAGACAATGTGAAAAAAATAATTTAGTTACCAGCTACATGAAGATGCTATTCTTTTCTTCAAAATATAGGAAGTGATAAAAGAATTGATAATTTTGGTGTATTATTTAGGTGTTTTAAGTACAAATCAAATTTTAAATATTAATTATTTAACATTTCTAAATTTATATTTATTTTTTTCACATTTACATAATACAATTACAAAATTAAGATGCAAAATGATATCTATAAACTTATATCAATCATATTTAACATTTCTAAATTTATATTTACTTTTTTTACATTTACATAATACAATTATGAAATTAAGATGCAAAATGATATCTACAAACTTATATCAATCATATTTAACATTTCTAAATTTATATTTACTTTTTTCACATTTACATAATACAATTATGAAATTAAGATGCAAAATGATATCTATAAACTTATATCTATCATATTTAACATTTCTAAATTTATATTAACTTTTTTCACATTTACATAATACAATTATGAAATTAAGATGCAAAATGATATCTATAAACTTATATCAATCATATATTAAATAATTTAATTATGATAAATCACTTTATTTTAAGTACATTTACTGATATAATTATTTTCAATCACCTTATATCGACCACCTTATATCGACCATATTTACTAATATATATATTTTGTTATAAATGAAACTAAATCTATTTGTAAATATTCAAAATACTAAATTTAATTTAATTTTATAACTACTTTTAAATATTAGTGTTAGATGATTGATTAAGATATGAAGAATGTAGACCAGGTTAAAGGGAAAAAAGCTTAGAAATATTTTTTCCAAACACACATCCCATAAATAGATAGATAATTTTCGTGAAAAAGAGCATAGAATTATTTTTTTCAAACACACATCCCATAAATAGATAGGTAATTTGTCTATACAATATTGGAACTATACTCAACTTAACATAACAAGTATATATACATTTTCATTTTGAAAAGTTAACATGCTTACGAAACTTGAATTTAATATTAAATAATATCAAGTTTTCATTAAGATGAAAAATATAGGAATTGGTAAAAGAATAATAGTTATGGTGTATTATTTAGTTGTAATTATGTTGATATACATTTTATCTATTAAAAATTAGTAAAATTTGTAAAGGTTTTTTTTAACACAAGTGTTTATTTTATAATGTTTTTAGGTACTAATCAAATTTTAAATATTAATTTCTTTACATTATTATATTTACTTTTTTCACATTAAAAAAAACAATTAAGATACAAAATGATATCCATTAACTTATATCATGATAATATAGTTATGCTAAATCATTTTATCTTAACCGTATTGCATAATATAATTTCTCAATCACTTTATATCAACCCTATTTACTAATATAATATAATTATGATAGTGATATAATTATGCTAATATATAAATAGTATATATTATATATAGGAAGTGTTGTAAATGAAACTAAGATTTCTTCCCAAAATTGAAGTCTCTGCAAATATAAATATAATTATGATATGTTAATATATATATAGAATTATAGAAAGCTTGTTGTAAATGAAACTAAGACTTCTTCCTAAAATTAAAGTCTCTGCAAATATCCGCTAAACGAAATTTACCCTGCCAAACGTTGCAACGAAAAAGACACGTTGATTCAGGAATGAAAGAATGACCAATGAAAATCTCATATATTGTTGCAAGGTGGTGGAGGAGAATCACACAAAGATATTTTAGCATGCCAATCTTGAAAGAAACCAGGAAAAGCACACAAGCAGATATCAAACTTGGAGGAACGTGGAAAACCACAGAAACAGATCAGATAAAACAACAAGCTCTGCCAAGTAAAACCATGAGCCTTTGCAGCCAAAGCCCCTTCATCAACAATATAAAACGTAGCTTAAATATTGTCCTTAAAACAATAGCCTCTCTTGAAATTCTCGTAAGAATTCCTTCCAAATGTGCATCCAAATCCCTTTTCACATCATCAAGACTCCTTGTCCAGAAATCTTCCAAGTTAAACCAGCGTCCCACATTCCTTTGGAAAATACATAACAGCTGTGAACCATCTTAACAGGACCACTATCCATAGTATAAAGACAAATACAAACTCAATAAAATAAATCAATATGCTCACCAACCCTAAGCCATTAATCGATCTCCAATACCATATGGTTTTAACAACTAATAACAGAAAGCAAACTGTGTTTAGTAGTCCCGCAAAAGAAGTGAGAACTCATCTAGCCATTATATAGTCAGCCTGGGATGCACGAGTCACAATCGAACATTTGAAAATGTGATCCTCAATGTTTTTACATTCGTGTTTTTCCATGTAAATGCAACAACACGAGATTCCCAATGGAACCTTTTGACATTCGTGTTTTTCCCTGTAAATGCAACAACACGAGATTGCCAATGGAACCTTTTGAGAAAATATCTTACAAATGCTTTTCCCTGCTATAACAACGGAGGTCAAGAGCACAAACAACAACAGAAGGGTTGTGAAAAAGGTGATGTAGGAAACTTTGAACCATATTCTATAACTCTTACGCTCTTCCCAGATTTCAGAAGACATACCCAAAGAAACAGAATAGGCTGGAGATAGCCATTTTGATTCTTGTTCCTCCTTTACGTTCACAAGGAAGTAAACTTCTTTGCTCATATGCCATATTACACTTAATGCTAATGCTCCAGTATTGCTCCAGACATCTCGCAAACCAGAACGGACCATCCCAGGAAGCAAATAGCCAATCAAAAGACATATCATTACTCTCCTAACATCATATATCAGCGAAAATTCAATCAAAAGATCCAGTTGGATGTGTTTTAGTTTTTTATTTGAATTTTTGAGGACAACGCAGGCGCTCAACGCGTGGAGGAGGCGAACCCATCAGCGAATGGGGTAATCGCGCCTATCTTAATCAAATTCAAGGGGAACAACCCAGAATCCATGATTCTCCAGCGTTGCCAAAAAATGCAATTGAAATCCATGAAGGATGACAAATTAAAATCTGGCCGCACCCAAATTGCGGACTTTGCTTCCACTCTCAACATCTCTGCCCATGTCAAGGAATACCCATGTCAAGGAATACGCTGAGCGAATATATGACGAGTTAACAGATTCTCAGAAAATTGCTCAAAATGTCAGTACAGTTTTGAGAATGAGAGGAAAAAAACATAAGGCTCTACTGGTTGGTTGCCTTTACCACGCAAGCAGCCAGCTAGATCAACCGAAGTATCTGGATGAATTTGCAGCAGGGACTGGTCTGTCCAAAAAAAGATATCGGCCATGCACGCAAATTTATTCAACAACGAACCACTAATGTTAATATTGAGAGAAACGATGACAAGAAGGTTAGCAGGGTTGAAACATTACCGGTGGTCGCTGTCAATGCCTCTAATGGCACTCAGCCTCATGATCTTTGCAAGAAGGGAAACTAGACCTGAAAACGAGAAAGCTACACAGACTATAGGAAATAAGGAAGCTAGATTTAATAAGTTTACAGTAAATTTCATGAAATTGATGGAGAAACTCGAGGCCAATCGTCTCTTTTGCTGGCTCTCAAAGCCTCAAGTTGCAGCCTAGTTGCAAAAATTAAATCATTCCTAAAATGCAATGTGGGAATTTGTTACCATCTATGGAGGTCTACCTGCAAAATTAAATCATTCCTAAAATGCAATGTGGGAATTTGTTGCCTTCTACCTGCAAAATTAAATCATTCCTAAAATGCAGGAATTTGTTGCCGTCTACCTGCAAAATTAAATCATTCCTAAAATGCAAGCTGGGAATTTGTTGCCATCAATGGAGGTCTACTGCGAAAATTAAATCATACCTACTAAGAAAATCTTTCAAAGTTCGAGAACTCCTCCTCCATAGCTAGATAGAATATGACTAAGATAGGATATGACCAAGATGGCCGAGCCGAAGCCCAGGAAGAAGAGAGCTTTGTAAAATGGACAGAGAAAGGTCTCTAAAATACATAGAGTCCCTGCAATGCAAGCTGTAATAAGCATGCACGATGTGTTCATGCAACTTGCCACGACTGCCAACTAACTAAACCAACAGAACCTAAAAAAAGACTTTGGATAAAACCACCTAGACCAAAAATAAATCTTATATAACAACCACTTTGGATAAAACAACAAAGACCAAAACAAGCCGACAATAAAACTTTGGGTAAATATCACTTGCAACAATATTTTAACATCGGGATAAGCGTAAGAGGTAGTTTTTTTTCCAGCAGGAAACTTTGGTTAAAATTTAGATGGATAACAATTGCGATGGTAAAACTTTGGTTAAACTATAATAAAGCTAAAAAAAAATTTAGTAAACAAATGAATTAATTGTAATTTAGCAATCGGTGGCCTAAGTTTTCAAAAAACCAGAAAACCAGCTGACAATAAGAGGTCGAAATACAAACTTTGGATAAAAGTCTACTGGGCCGGACATTTTATTTTACAACATTGGCTTAAACATAACATGTACGGGAAATTTTATTTGGTCAAAGCTAATTAATTGCTGGTCAACAATGGATGGATCGCTATAGTCCAGCCGGAGACAAAGACTAATAAAATACTTTGACTCACTATCAAAAAGATTTGAAAATGTTGGCAAAAGTCTCCCATCCAAAACTGAAAATGACAACAATAACGACTTCCATGTGAAAATTTAGGAGTTGTCTATAATGCGACTTTTTGGAGATTCTGGTGACGGAATCCGGCGGAAGAAATGAGGTTAAATCTTGATTTTTATCAGTTAAAATGGTTTTTTAACTGCATATTTGGATTCAGCGCCCTGGAAAACCCCTGGGAGCCATTGATTGTGCAGAAACTACCTATCAAACTTGGGATTCCAATAAATCTCTGCCGGATTTTGACCGGAAAAATCCGTCGAAAAAGCTTCCAAAAAGTCGCGTTATAGACTACTGCGAAAATTTATCCACTCACCGTACGAAGTTTCTCCACTCACCGTACGAGAGAATGAGTACGGCTTCCATATAAATATAGAGTTCATCACAATCAGAATGATCAGATTGAGACCGCTCCACGACCAATTAAACGATATGTAGTGTCTATAATGTGTTTTTAACCTTCTTATCAGAAAAACGTTTTTGTCGTTCTCCAAGGGATTTGACCACGTTTTCTCCATTCTTTTCAACATCAAATTATGATACATGCTGTCAAACTATGATACTGCGTGCACACTGTTTTGAAGCAACATATTGAATGAATAAATGAAACAAATTTTAGCGTTAAGTTAGATATAGTTTATGGGATAATTAGTTTTGCAGTAGTCTATAATGAGACTTTTTGAAAGTTTTTCCGGCGGATTTTTTCGGTCAAAATCCGGCAGCAATTCATTGAAATCCCAAGTTTGATAGCTAGTTTCTGCACAATCAATGGCTCCCAGGGGTTTTTCAGGGCGCTGAATCCAAATATGCAGTTAAAAAACCATTTTAACTGCTTAAAAATCAAGATTTAGCCTCATTTCTTCCGCCAGATTCCGGAATCTCCAAAAAGTCGCATTATAGACAACTCCATTAGTTTTTAGTTTTTTTTTTTTTTATTTAAATTAATGGTGAGTTAATTTAATTTTTTAACAGTTTTTAGCTAAAGAAACAATGTCAATGAATTGTTGTTAATATACTGTTGTAGTTATCTCTATGTTTTTGAAAGCATCACATTCTAAAATGAAATATTTTTCAGATTTCACTGCCCCACCCCAGAAATGCAAAAATACACCCTACTATTCTCAAACTTGTTAAACCTTTTCTATGAACTTATTTCACATGTAAATTATAATTTATGTAAATTAGTCCTTGATAAAAAAAATAGTATTATACAATTAGCACATAGACTGTTTATATGATCTTCCATTAAATAGCCTTGGCACACAGCTTTCCCCACTCTTTTCACTTTGGAGATGCCTGCCAGTGGGATGTCAACTCATACCAAATGCATTAACATATTTGGAGATGGCTGCCCGTGCGATGCATTTAATACCAAACGCATTAACATACATGGATAATGAGTAGTGCTATTCTAATTTACACTATAAAATATCTTTAATTAAATATTATATAAGTTATCATGTTTACACTATTAAAATATTTCTATAAATATTATATAAAATATTTTAATTAAATATTATTTAAATATTTTTAATGTCAATTTTGTATAATTATATATATTTAAGAAAATATTAGGTTAAATTTTATATTTAGTTTGATATATATTTTAAAAATACAATTTAAATAATAAAAAATAACATATTATATTTTACACTCCAAAAAATGTATATAAAAAATTTAATACTTCTCAATTTATATTATATCTATACCTAAATTAAATCTATACTGATTAGTTGATTGTGTATCATAGGAAGAATCATATGAATGGAAAACAATGCGCCACAGCCATGGGACAGTGTGGGACGTAGTAACACCTCCAAGGGGTGCTCTTTCTCTGCGTTTTCTTGCAAGCGATGGGAGCAGCCAGGAGTGGATATCGGCCGACAATGTAATCCCACCTAACTGGAGGGCCAGGGCAGAATACAACTCCAGCATTCAGCTCTTTTAATTCACTATTGTGGAAGAAGCAGGATGTGGTGGCACAATCTTAGCTGGGATAGTCACTATCCTTCTTCTCTATGCTGACGATATTGTTCTTTTGGCAAGGTGCCCTTCTGATCTTGATAAGCAACTCAAGCTTCTTAAGGATTTTTGCTCTACCATGGGTATGACTGTTAACACAGACAAAAC
>APFE031627472.1:57230-100029 GCA_000404065.3 Pinus taeda | reverse complement strand
ATAAAATATAGTTTGTTAATGCTTGCATGCATGTGACAACTATTATTTTAGATAACTGAGGATTCACTCATGGATAACTGTTGCATGTCAGTTCTGTCAGAGACCCATTTAAGATCAGATGTGGGACATGTACTATCAGATGCTAGGATATTTCTAGTAAGTATTCCTTGCATGAGGAAGAAATCTATTTTCTTCTATGACTACGTAGTTGGACCTGAGGTAACAACAGGTATGATTAGGCAAATTTTCAGCCTATCTAATGAGGCCTAGGTAGTCCATGATTTTCATCTTCTGATTGAAGATCATCAGGATCTTCTAATTACAGAGAGAGCAGGATAGCTATTGAGCTGATTCTTTTTGTATGTTGTTGAGGATCTACACTTGATTGATAATACAGGGTTGGGGTTTTATGCTGGTGCTTTCCCCTGGATATATCTTGTGTTATGTGTGATTATTTTTCTTGATCAGTTATGCATGTTTGTACTTGATGTTGCTCATGAATTCAATTATGCTTCCACTTAATGTTTTGTAGAAGTAGAACAAGCATTATGCTTTAGGACATTGCATATATCGGTTTGTTCTATAGGTGAAATTTCTACACCTATTGTATCTCTTGGACGCGTTGTTCAGAGACCGCGGTATCTGAACTACTTCCCTGTATCTGCTCCTGCATCCCCTACATCTGCGCGAGAATGCCTTCAATTGTTGCTGTGATGACGAAGGCCTCATCGATCCATGGTTGTACACACATCTTTAGAACCATTTCTTTGTGTCACGATGCATCTACTTGCTCCTTAAGCACTTTTGCCTGTTGCATTCACGCAAGCCTCTGTGTGAGGGCCACCGTGTGCACAGTCCCTTTGACATTGTCATACTATTTTTGTAGCTCACGTGCCTTTGTTTCCAAGTGTTGTATGTTTAGGTCCTCCTGTAAAGTGGTGAGGACCTTGAATGATTCTTCCAACACTTTGGTGCAGTCCTTCACTGCACTACTAATCTCTTCTATTCCTGTCGTGATGGCACTGACACATTGTTCCATTACCTTTGGAGGAGTTGAAGGTTGCGCCTTCAATCACAACTCTGTTATCTGAAGGTTCAGCCATCTCTTCTCACGCCTCACGCACTCCTGCTACTAACATCTGGATGCGCACCTTTGCTGGTGCCTCTGCTGGGATGGCCAACTCAGGGACCATTTGGAAGGCCTCCTCAACCACTTGCACCATCTGTCGGTTCTGTGCGACTACCTCGTCACGCTGCAGGCTTAGTTGTTCTATGTTGATTCTTTGTTCGCTTAACACTTGCAGCGCATGGCCCTCCCTAGCCCACAGTTCTATAGTCACTCCATCCTATAGGACATAAAGTGTCTCCCGAGGGAGGGCAACCATGTTGATTCCTACTCCTTTCAACACACTGACCATAGGTTTGTCGGCCTCGTTTTCCATAACCAGTGCTCCCTTTGGCAACATTATTGTGTTGGTCATGCAGGAGTGCAACATCTCCTCAATCGCGGTCATTCCTACTACGAGGTTGGTGGAGACAGTACCAGCCTAGAGAGTGCACACCTGCAACTCCTGAATTTGTGCCCGGAGGGCCCCCAACACAATCTGATTCTTCTCTGCCAACTACTGGAGGGCCTCTATAGTGACATCACACATTGTCTCCCATATATCGTGCAGATCTCCCTTAGTGAGGGTGATCGAGTCGAAATAAGTCTTAGAAGCTTTCGACATCTTTCAGGGCCCCACCTGCTCTCTTGGGTGCTGGCGCTTCAACTGTGTAGATGCTGTTTCTAGGTCCATGCCACCTTCCTCTGTCTTGGGCTCTTCCTTGGGTGAGGGAAATTTATGGCCCTCGTGCTCCTTCTCTACTGCCTATTGCTACTCAACTACTATTGCCTCTTTTCTTCTCTTCTCTGCCAACTGCGCCATCCGTAGTTTTGCCTCCTCCTTCTTTTTTTGTGCAGCAGACTTTCCCGCTTCCATCGTGGAGATGGCTGGAGCATGCCACTCTGGTGGCCATGCCTCAAGTATGTCGAAGATAACATCATCCGTGCCCAGGTATGGTAGTTCATTCCACTTATTCATAGGGTCCTTGCATGCCCTGATGTAGATGTGATGGAAGTATGCCTTACACTCTGCGAGGCTTTGTAAGCTGTTATAGGCAGTGGGTAATGACCATGGCTTGCGGTTAATCCCCATTCTAATGTTCATCTCCATAAACACCCAGAATATTTTACTATCTCAGATCCTGTGCGCGTATTTAGTGGCCCACAACGAAGCATACATCGCAGCCTCCGGGAGATCCCTCTCAATTGGGGGGAACTAGTTGCCCTCAAGAAATTCCCTAGCCACCAGCACTATGGGCAGTAGAAGCCATGCATAGTGGAAGGTCTTCCCCTGTTCTTGTGCCTTGTGGAAATTCTCCAGGAATTCCTTGCACAAGTACTCTTACCAGTTAAACTAGACGCCCTCTACACACTGCACGGCAAGTGCTATCACCGGCACAAGCACCTCATCCGCGCGGCACTTCCGCATAACCTTGCCAGCAAGTATCTAGGTCGCAACTTTGACTACCTTATTGTTGATACTGGAGATCAAGTACCCTCTCTTCTTCTTCTCCAGCTTGAATTTTTCCTTCATGGCCTCCGCGATGGCCAAGTCGGTGCTCTTTCCCTCTGAAATATTTGTTGGGTCCTCCCCCTTACAAGGGAGTCGAGTAATTCTATGAATCAGGTGGTTTGTGATGGGGATGGGTTCCTCCAGCCACAAACACCCATCATGCACTAGGAAAAGCAGCTGCCTAATGAAAAAGTATAGTTATTGAGGTGCGATGGTAATGCAGCACCCAGAGCAGGTTCAACAACCCTACTTTCTCTACACCTAGTAACCAATTGTGTAACTCCAACTCTACAACTCCCACCATAGTGTTTTTCTTTGGCTTCATGAGCTACGTGGTTTTCAAGTGTGGGAACTTTTTGTGGTCTGCAAGATCCCAGTCTTCAAACTTTAGACTCGAAACTCGTCCCAAGTGCACTCCTTCAAAAATGATACCGTCAAGTAGCAGCGGAGTCTGCAGAGAGCTTTTGCTCTCATCTAGGTCCTTGGTCACCTTTGCCTTTCCCTTCCATGGAGGAACATACATGAGCATTCGAGTTGGAGGGTCTACACCCTTGGTTTCTTCCTCCATTTCTTCATCCTCCTCCTCTTCCACCAGGATTTCCTCAAGGTCTTCCTCCTCCTCATCGATTTCCACATTAACCACTTCCCCTTTTCTTCCATGGTCAATTTAGTTCTCAACAGGTTTCAAGGGGACATGCGCATCAGAATCATAGGTTGCTCATCCTTCTTGGGCCTCGGCGTGCACAATGATTTAGGGATTTTCGCGAATATCCCAGTGCTTTCAGGGGCATCTCCTACTGTTATGGCTTGTGCGGCCTCTTTAGTGGTCGTGTCGCTGATATTCATGGCTTCCTCTAGTGTGGTCACATTGCTGCTCCACAAATCTCTCAAAAACTCAGGTAAGTGCTCAAACAATGCCTTCAACTTCAACAAATCAAACAGATCTAGGTTCATAGATCTCTGGGCGCACAATAGCTCAATTCTCAAGTGGGAAAGTGTTGTTTTTTAGGCAACCTTTTGCAATTTATAGCAGCTTTTGAATTTGAATTCAACCATTCTGCCCAAATCCGGTTCATTGATGCTCCCTTGGTGGTAGATTTTTCCAAATCTAGCCCATAAATCCTACCTTAAGTGCCTGTTGCCTGCTCCATTTGATTGAAAACCAAGCATCACATCATGAATAGTGACTATAACGGTCACTTTCCAGCCAACCCACGCAGTAGCGTAACCACCCTTGCGTTGTCACGGACCTTGTGAGACTTCGCTCCTGCACACATTCCCGTCATCGCGCAGCTCTCAGGAAAGGTAGTTTATAGTCCCACACCTCCTTTCAACTACCTGGAGCACTATGACTGTGCTTCCCACAACTAGTTAGGTGGTTGGGCCACCTGTATACAGCTTCAATCAACCATCAATCACTTTTCCTAGGGAAAGTCTGCCTTTTAACTTTACTATCCGCATCGCGCACTTTACCATTTGCATCGCGCAACCATCGGTGATCCCTTAAGTAATATATGGTCCAATCCAAGGAATCAAGCTGATCAACTCTCAGCGGTATTCCCCAAATTTGTCAATGTAATTGTGCACATCCTATTTTATCACCATAGTTTTCTTATTGAGAAAATCCTTCTTTATTCCTTCCTCAAGCTTCTTGATTTCTTCTTCCGTCATGGCGCTTTTCGCCCTCAACCAAACTCTTTCATTCATGAGTTCTTGGAGCCTAATATCACCTTGTTGGATCTTTTCATCAGGTCCCAAGCATTCTTCTTCATCCAGCTACATGATCCCTTCTTCCAAGGCTCCACAAACCATCATATACACGGGTGTTGTTATGCGTGGACTAGGCATAATATACTCCATTGGTATTACAGTGTTTGCTCCATAGGCCAGCCTAGAAGGCGTTTGTCCCGTCAGTTTCTTGTACATTGTCCTATAAGCCCACAAAACTGTTGGTACACGTAGGTCCCAATCACTTCATTGCGCATTATATACCCTATTCAGTGCTTCGCACACTTCGTTAAATGCTTCTACGTGGGTAACCTTCTACACAATTGTTCTTTCCACACTTTGTTGTTCCAACTTGAGGGACCGTTCGTGCAATTTCCCCCACAAAAAATTCTTATTGACCATGTTACCCAACGTGAAGTCCATATGCATCCGTGCAGGTTGTTTACCATATGCCTATACCCACCTGGACAGATGCGCGTGTGGACCATCCCGTACACTGTATTTATCTGTTACTCGCATCTTAGGCTTCCCAAAATGTATGCACATCATTCTCCTGCATTCGCGCTAGTCCTTAAAGCTTCCTTGGTGCATACCCCACCACCTCGCGGGCGTAGCACGCTGTACCCATTTCAAAGCTTGGAAATGTTTCTTTTCTGGCACCTCCTTTTCAAATCTATCCAAGAAAGCATCTACCTCACCTAATCCATCATAAGTAGGCAAATTCCTCACTTCTGTCGATGATCCAGGTGGATCTTGGTGGCCACCTACCAAGTCCACCTGGACCCCCACCATTGTTTCTCTCAACATTTTTAGTTTCCTTAATTGTAGTACAACTTACTATTTTTAGTAGTTTTTCGAGTCCTGAACTTCCGGAGCTATTTTGAGGCCCTAAATGACTTTTTTTGGGGAATCTGGGCGCAACATGGTCCATGGACCAATGTTTCTCTTCCCAAAGTGGTAGTGCTCGGACAGATCTTTCTAACGAGCTATTGTACGCGTCAAATGGAGATCGTATGCCAAAGTTACGACCCCAGGAAGTTGATGCACCAATTTACCCAAATGGGGCCCACAATTTGGCATTTCATCTTCTAGGGTTAGGTTTTGGAATGTTAAGGGTTTTCCATTGTTTCTCAACAATAAATAGGCCTTCGAGCCTCATTGTAACACAGTCGAGAGGCAAGTAGCCACCACATCTCTTCTTAGAGATAAGCTACCATTGCCCTAACTGTTTATTTCCATTTCTGATTGTAAGCATATTTTAGTATTTTTCCATTAATGAAATGAAGTATTATTTCCGCTGCATATTTGTGTATATGGTTATCGCTGTAATTTGTTGCGTTCCTGTTTAAATCCAGATCAGTGGTATCAGAGCGGTCTGCTTTTTCTCTGTTTCTCTTTGCATGTCCCCAACAAGGTCGAGATATAAGGAGTTAGGGCTTGAACTGGTTGAACCTTTGCAAGACCAGCCTCGCAAATCCCGACGGCCTCCCATGGCAGACGAGAAGAAAGATGAGGGGGCAGGAGATCCCATCAAAATCTTTCTCGAAGAAGCGCTCGAGCGACAACGGAACGCGATGATAGACAGCTTTGCGCAGATCCTTCAGCGGCTACCCAGAAGCGGCGCATCGGCTTCCAGCAGCTTCTCTGGAAACGCCACACCCTTTAAGGTACAAGTTAATTTTGAAATCCCCATATTCGAGGGTCAGATAGACGCCGATGTCGTAGATAAATGGTTAAATCTGCTAGAGGGTTATTTTTCTGTTCATGAATTTTCGAGTCGGGAAAAGATTGTTTTCGCTCTTCTCAAAGCAGCCCCCCACGTCAAGGACTGGTGGAAACCTACTGCGAGCAGAAGGATGAAAGTATTGGCTCACTATTTTCAGCCGCACCCACCTGGAATTCATTCTGGGATGCCATCAAAGAGTAGTACTAACTTGTCGGAAGTTATGAGGGATGAATACATAAAGTGGACCATGCTGCAGCAGGGAAGGGACCAAGACGTGCTGGAGTTCACCAATCTTTTCCATACCCTTTGCACAAAGTTGGGTATCAAGGATTCGGAGCAGCATTTGATACTCAAATATTGCTACTACCTACATAAGTACATCCAGGAAGAAATAGAATTCCTAAACATCTCCTCACTCAGCACAACATATCGATATTCCGTCAAGGTCGAGCAAAAGTTTAAACAAAAGAAGCGAGACTTTGGGTCTGCGAATCCAAAGCAAGGGAAAGGTGCCCCTAAACCATAGAGCAAAGGACAAAGCCAAGGTGGGGCAGCCCAAGACAACCCACCAACGCTGCAAGCAAAGAATAGCGCTGCGAAGATGAGAAAGGACACGGGAAAATGGTGTGAGTTCCATAAGAGCTCCACTCACAACACAAGTGAATGTCAGGCCAAGTAGTCACTAGTGGCTGAGCTAAAGGTTTCAGAATTAGATGCATGTTCCGACTCTGAGTCAGAACCCAACAAGGGGAATGACAAAGGGAAGCAGATCATTGATGTGGATCCCAACGCCACTTTTGCTACCACCAAGATCCAGAAAAATGAACCCGAAGATCCAAAGGAGGAGGAGCGTCTCTTCCACTCCCAGATGTGGGTAAAGGGCTCCCTGCTATAGTTCATTGTCGATAGCGAGAGCCAAAAGAACCTCATTTCGACAGAGTTCGTGAAGTGGTTGGGCTTACCAACCACAACACATCCACAACCGTACATCATCGGGTGGCTTCACCAAGGACAGGTTCTTCATCTGAGCCAATAGTGTCACCTTCCATACAACATCAAGCCCTTCACAGATGAGGGATTGTGTGACATTGCTCCCCTTCAAGTTTGTGATGTATTATTAGGACAACAATACTTGTGGAAGTGACATGATGTGTATGAATCAAGGCCCCGTGCTGTTATTATTACATTGGGAAACAAGTTGTATAGGATACCAGAGGTAGCACCGCCTACCGCCATCTCTTTGATTACTGCAAAACAATGCAGTAAGCTCATTTCCAAAACTGGGAAGTTGTTTTCCTGATGATACGCCCTCAAGGAAAGAAGAAGACGCTGGCCACGACCTCTAGACAGGGCCCCTTCACACAACAACCATAGATGGACAAGGTCGTGGAGGAGTACAAGGACATCTTCACCTCCCCCATAGGGGTTCCTCTACATTGTCAGGTCAAGCACTCCATCGATTTGACCCCAGATGCGTCGCTACCCAATGGACCAATTTATCGGTGCTCCATTCTGGAGAATGATGAAATCAAGAGGCAGATTCAGGAGCTCCTGCAGAAAGGTCACATCCATCCGAGTTCATCGCCTTGTGGGAGCCTGATCATGTTGGTATAGAAGATGGATGGGACTTGGAGACTCTGTATTGACTATCGGGCATTGAAAAAGATCACTGTCTGTAATAGGTACCCGATCTCGCGGATTGATGACCACCTAGACCAACTAAAGGGGGTGAAATATTTCAACAACATCGATATGAAGTCAGGATATCACCAGGTACCAATCAAACCCTCTGATGTGTGGAAGATTGCCTTCAAAGCCAAGGAGGGCCTTTTCGAATGGTTGGTTATGCCTTTCGGATTGACGAATGCTCCGGCAACCTTCATGAGGCTAATGGATGACATCTTGCGGCCATTCACAAACTCACTTGTAGTGGTATACTTGGATGACATTCTGATCTTCAGCCAGAGTTGGGAAGAGCACCTCCACCACATTCGACAAGTTCTCCAAACACTGCGGCAACACAAGCTATGTGCCAATTTGGAGAAATGCACTTTGGGCATGACCCAGGTTCAATATCTGGGATAAATTATTGATGAGTAGGGGCTTCATGTGGATCCAACCAAGATCTAAGTCATTCGGGATTGGCCATCTCCAACCACTCTGATAGAGCTCCGTAACTTTCTAGGTCTGGCCAACTTCTACCGTAGGTTCGTGTTGGGGTTTTCTCATATCACTTGGCCCTTGAGTCAAGTCACCAAGGGAGGAGCGAAAGAAAAATTCTTTTGGTCTGAATCTCAACAAAAGGCATTCATAGAGATGAAAGATCACCTCTACACGACACCAGTGCTCGCGTTACCAGATTTACAACAACCATTTGAGGTCGAGACAGATGCCTTTGACTATGCTATTAGGGCAGTCCTTACTCAACATGGGCATCCAGTGGCATATCACAGTGAAACACTTTTAGACACAGTTCGGAAGTATCCCAATTATGATAAAGAGATGTATTCCATTGTGCAGGCCTACTGACAATGGAAGCATTACATTTTGGGGAAGGAAACGGTCATCCACACAGACCACTAACCCCTACAATTCATACAGACCCAAGGGAAATTTTAGAATGATCACCATCAGAAGTGGTCTACATACCTGCAAGAACTCCACTTGAATATCAAGTATAAGAAGGGCAACACCAATAATGTTACAGATTGCCTCAGTCGACCACCGATCATGGCATTAACCACCGTGCTCAACTCTTGTGGGCATGAGACTTCTGATTGGCCACTTCTCTACAAAAGCAACCCAGAATTTGGCAACACATACCAAACATTCTTGGAGGGTCGACATGTTCCAAATTTTCACCTCCAGGATGCCCTGTTATGCCACCTGGGTCACCTTTGTGTTCCTTCAAGTGAGCATGCCAAGATGTTTTGGGAAGCACACTACAGTCGGGCTGTTGGGCATTTCAGGGTCGAGAAAACAGCGGAAGTACTGCATAAGTATTTCTATTGGCCGAATCTTCGATAGGATGTTGGGAAGTACATCAAATCATGTATTGCCTGTGTCATTGCCAAACCGACCATCAAGAAGCAAGGCCTCTATGCCCCGCTACCTACCCGTAGTCGACCTTGGGAATCCATCTCCATGGATTACATGTCAAGCCTTCCTTCCACTAAGCATGGAAATGACTGTGTTTTTGTGGTCGTCGATAGGTTCTCAAAGATGGCCATTATGGCAACGTGCAAGAAGAATATCACAGCAGAAGCCACTACTAAACTCTTCTTTGAACGAGTGTGGGTGCACTTTGGGATCCCACAATCTATCATCTCATATCGGGACAGTCAGTTGCTTAGTACATTTTGGTCCAATCTCTAGTCAATGCTGGACACCAAACTCACTAAGTCCACAGCCTTCCATCCTCAAACTGATGGCGAGACAGAGGTTGTCAATAGGATGATTGTGCACATTCTGCGCATGTACAACTCAAAGCATTCATGCACATGGGACGAGAGCCTCCCCTATGTTCAACACAACTACAATCGAGCTCTTCACAGCTCGACTGGCCACAACCCTTTTTAGGTGGGCTTGGGATTCTAGCCACTATGCCCCATTGATGTGGCCATGCCACTTGCAACTACTCACATAGATTCGGCTCATGTCCAATCCAAAACAAATAAGGCAACCAACTTTGTTGATCACATCCAACATATTCGCCAGCAGGTCCATGACATTCTGGAGAAATCAAATGCCAAGTACAAGTAGCGACATGATCAACATCAGGTGCCACACAAGGCGACAAAGTCTGGTTGCATTTGCAAAAGGAACACCTTACTGGAGCCTATCGGAAACTGAGACCACTCTGATATGGTCCTTACACCATTACTAAGGCTATGGGAGAAAATGCATTTGAGCTCAACATTCCCCCATTCCTTGGCCTATACCCAGTGTTAGTTGTGGATCACCTTCGGCCATACTTTCCACCATTGCTAGACACATCCGACATTACAGAACAACTCACACCCACAGAATTAAATCCAGATTGCATGGAACAAGCTACAACTGATCGGATCATGGACACATAGATCAAGAACACTCACTAACATAATATCCAACTGTATCGAGTTGTCAAAGTAGGCCAACTCCTTCACCAAGGCAAGTGGCTCATCAGGGACCAAGTTCAACAAAAGTTTCCTCATCTCATGGAGGAACTCAACGCAATAGGGACCATTGCTTCCTAAGGGGGGAGGAATGATCCAGGTGGATCTTGGTGGCCACCTACCAAGTCCACCTGGAGCCCCACCATTGTTTCTCTCAGCATTTTCAGTTTCCTTAATTGTAGCACAACTTACTATTTTTAGCAGTTTTTTGGGTCCTGAACTTCCATAGCCGTTTTGAGGCCCTAAATGACGTTTTTTGGGGAATCTGGGGGCAACATCAATCCATGATGTTGCCCTTCCCAAAGTGGTAGTGCTCGAATAGATCTTTCTAACGAGCTATTGTACGCATCAAGCGGAGATCGTATGCCAAAGTTACGACCCCGGGAAGTTGATGTACCAATTTACCAAAACGGGGCCCACAGTTTGGTGTTTCATCTTCTAGGGTTAGGTTTTGGAATGTTAAGGGTTTCCATTAGTTCTCAACAATAAATAGGCTTTCGAGCCTCATTGTAACACAGTTCAGAGGCAGCTAGCCACCACATCTCTTCTTAGAGATAAGCTACCATCACCCTAGCTGGTTTATTTCCATTACTGTTTGTAAGCATATTTCAGTATTTTACATTAATGAAATGAAGTATTGTTTCCGCTGCATATATGTGTTTATGGTTATCTCTGTAATTTGTTGCATTCCTGTTCAACTCTGTATTATTCGATACACAACGCAACAATCTTGTCATCATATTATAGTTCAACGTGGTTACCTTGTGTAACCGGTTTTTCCATCGCTCTATCTCTTCATCCGAATCCAATGTATAGGAGCTTTCGCACTCCCATGAGATTCGTCCATCTGTAGTGGGATTTACCAAATCTTGCTCTCGCGCAGTTATCTTGTAGATGCAGTCCAAATCATCATTGCTTTCATAGTCATGCACCAACTTTGTATAGCACAATCCCTCAGTAGGGTCTAAGGGTATAACTACACACAAAGACTTCTTCTCAAAAATCATCTTGCGCTTCTTCAGATTAATCACCCCGTTCATGTCAGTGGCCCAATCGATTCCTAAGAGCACAGGGTAGGGATTTCTGTCATCAACAATCTGTATCACTCCAAAGTCTGCTAGCGTGTTTGCCCCTTCAATATCCACGGTGATTCCCTGCAATCTCCCCATAGGTATCATCTTTTGCTGGTTCGCCATTCATAGCTGGATAGGAGACCATTATAGTGTAGGCCTTCCCATGTGCTCCCATGCTTGCTTCAGCAGAAGGTTCACATCCAATCCTAGGTATAGAATTACTTGGTCCATCTCATATTCTCCAATCTGTGTGGTCAACCTCATTTCTCTTCCCATCCTTGTCACATGGTTTCCAATTTTTCGGACTACGCGCAGTTCTCCTGGCACGGTCACAACGCATCTATTAATGAGTTCCTGCGATCTTTTTACAACCTTACTATCACGCAATAGCTTCATGCATGTTTCTAGCAACATCGTAAGCATAGATGGGTCCATTTCCGACTTCAATCTATCTTTGCTTCCTGAAGTGGAGGCATCAACGAAGCTCTTTTTAGCTTCCATGAAGGTTTCCTTAGCGCGCTCCAAATCAAACTTTGCTTCTTTCGTCGGAGCCTTGCAAACCTATGTACTATCTTTGAGTTGTTTTCCTTTATCATCTCCCATCATATTTCCACTTTGGAGCACAATGTTCACATTTGGATCTTCCTCACGCGGCTCAAACCTCATCATCTGAAGGCTCTGAGTCGAGGGAGGTGGTAGCGCTCCCTTGTCGCGTATCCTAGCTATCAATGAAGGACAATCCTTCATCTCATGATCAAACAAGGTACAATACAAACATGATGGATGCATTGGATTCGTACAATCACGGGCATAATGTCCTGGCCCTCCGAAATTGTAGCATATCAACTATCCACGACCTCTTCCAGGTCCTCCTCCACCTCGGCCTCTCCCAGGCCCTTAAAATTTGGTTCATGCCACTCCTGCATTCTAGTGAAGGGGCCACGATTCGGCCTGAACTCTGTAGGTGAGAGTTTTATCCATCATCAGCTCATAGCTTCTACAAGTGTGCTCATCGTGTCCAACCGATCTACAAAAATTACAGAACAACTGTTGTGAATTCTGTGTGTACTTCTGTAACAAATGACAGTTGTCTGTTGCATGCTTTCCTCCTATTTGACAAATCACACACCACAAAGCAGGCACTGCGCTAGGTCCTTCTTGTGCCTCCGGTCTTAAGGGCATTATTCCTCCTCCCGTGTGGTAATTTGTGAATACTGGGCAATTGTCCTTGTCATGACCCTGACCCTTGCATTTTACACCATACCTCTTTGCACACTTTTGGTCGGGTTGTCCTGTTCTATTCCAGACTCTGCATCTCAAGGCATAAGTTTTTCAACTGCGAGTGGATCTACTAAACTCCCAAGTTAGGATCCTGTATCTGGGTTTCATGTAGCCTCATCGTGATATCCAAGGCCTCTTCTTGAGTCGTTAACTTCTGTTGTGACAACGTGTTCCTCAAATGTGGTGTTAACGATGCTACAAACCATTCGCGGTGTTGTCCATCCATCAAAGTCACATTAGCTTCGCTAATCGTGCACTTCAGTATCTGATCCAACACCTAAGGAGTTTTTCCTGGTAGCATTATGATCTCTTTGAATCCAATGATCGACTGCACCTTTGACTTAAGCCTACTAAATTCTCTGTTTAGCACAATTTGGATATTTGCGATCCACGCATTTGGATTGCCATTAGAATGCTTAATATACCAAGTCACAGCGTGATCCTACAAAGCACTGACCAGCGTCGCTTTCTTTATATTATCATCTGTAACTCCTTGCACTTCCCATATGGCTCTTATCACGAACCAAAACTGGTATGGATCTTCATTTCCTACTCCCTTGAACACAGGTAACTTTATCACACTTGCCATATTAACTCGCGGTGGTGGCACAGGTGGTACGAGTGAAGATGGAGGTGAAGGTGGTGAAGCTGATGGTGGTGTGGGTGGGGGTGGTATGCGTGGAATCCTCTGCCTTATCAAATTGATCGCACTTCATGATGAGACCTTCGCGAGCTCCTCCTCGTCCCTTCGCAGAGGTGAAATCAAAGAACTATTCTCTGGTCCCTTACTTCCTTCATTTCTATAGGTTTTTCCACTTTGCGTAGCTCTATACATCAAGGTAATTGCATAACCCTCTTTTCACACAATAACATTTTAATCCAAGTATTTAGAGATTTTACGTACTTACCTCGTGGTTCTTTGAGAAAGCGTCACTCTGACTTGCTATAGCTAACTAAAGTATATACCACGAACTTGGTAATGAATCCTCCTATAATCTGATCGAGTCAGTGATCAATAGCACGCGCGATCTTATCCTCCAATGCTTCAAATATGCGCACCAACTCTAGGGTCCACACGATAGGATTGTCGAGCTTCCACCTTCCTTGTCTATTTGATAGCTTCGCGATCCACTCATATAGCTCAATAGGGAAAGATGCGAAGAAAATTCTGTGTACAGGTAGCAGTCTAACCACTCTTCTTTTTTTAGTCGCAGATTCATGTTCTCCTGTGCCGCGAACTCATGAATTCTCCTGTCCAACCAACCTTCAATTTCCTTCTTAGTTGGATTCCAATGGTACGACATCAGACATCTCTATGTAGATTCTTATCTTGGCAACATAACCATTTGTTGACTTGATGGGGCCTAACCCAGGTTCGGAGTTATTTAGCCAAACAAATCCCTGTACTACTGGCCCTTTTGGCAACAGCCCGTGGAGCATGAACTGAGGTCTCACTCGAAGTAGTATGGGGGAATGTTGGAACCAAGTTTCCGCACCCTTGAGATGTTTGAGGGGTCGATTTAGTCCAACTATGAATACCTTCACGCATGTCACTTCATGCACTTTCTTGACCTGCGAGGCCTTCACAATCTGTTATAATCACCTTCGCGCAGCCTTAACCAGGGGTTGAGGTGCTTCCGCACTGCTAAGGCAACTATTTGCGCTCTTTTCCTAAGTACTGCGAATCTTACTTATCTTCTTATAACTGTTAGTTAACTTCGTGTAAACAAATGCTTATCTTATATTCGCTTATTCAACACATTCATATAAGTTCACGCAACAAATAAACAGTAAACTTGCAATTCATACCCAATATACATCAATGCATAAAACAGGAAAAAGACACACAAAATGATAAGAAACTTCTCCTTATTATTTTCTCAATGGTTACAGACTTGACTCACCCTGCGCACTCACTGCAAGGGTCTACACTAAGCTGCAGATTACTAGGCCTCTGCGCACTCAGCTGCAGAGCCTTCTCCTACTTTATAACCCAAAGACTCAACTTTACACTTCAACTTAGACTGAATTCTCCATCATTAGATCTTCGGTTAACTTCTACTTAACTTATTTACAACTTAGAGGCTCGCACTATTTATACAATCCCATGGTTCACAAACCATGGGTGGATCTCTAAAGCTGAGATTACATTACAAAAATGAGGGCAAACAACCCTATGACTCATTTACAATCATCGCGCTCCACGCCCATAAAACGTAGAGTCTTTACATCGGATATGGTCAAAATCTACGCTTTAAGCCCCAAAACTTGCCTTGGGGGATCCGGCGCCCAACAACATGTCGTGCATGTGGTATTGTGTACATGTGATATTTTGTACACATTGTACAAGTGGTGTGGTATTGTGTACATGTGATATTTTGTACACATTGTACAAGTGGTGTGGTGCACATGTGGCATTGTGTACACGTTGTGAAGGTGGTGCAATCTACATGTGATGTTGTGCAAGTGGTGCTTTGTACAGGCGGTACTGTTACATGTTGTACATGTGGTACTATTGTATATGTGTTATTATGTGCATGTCATACATGTTGTGTTATGTACATGCGGTACTATGTATGTGCACTGTGTAGTTGGGGTATCATGATGTGTGTACTCGTTGTGTTGTACTCTATTTAGTACATTTATTGTGTTGTGTTGTATGCCAGGTGTAGGTACATGTATTGTGTGGCGATGTACATTAGGTATATATGGATGTATTGTGTTGTACATTGGGTGAAGGTGTATGTATCTATTGTGTGGTACCCTAGGTGTGGGTGTATGAGTTGTAGGTCAGGTGTAGGTGCATGTATTGCATGGTGTTGTATGCCATGTTTGGTTGTATGTGTGTGATGCATACTATGTGTATGTGCACATGGTTGAAGAGAAAGCATTGGGTGTTTGTCGGGTGTGGCAACTGATACAGTGTGCGTACAGAATAAGGACAAGGTAGAAGCTAAGGATTGATTAAAGAATAAGTATGCATATTTTATTTTAGTTTTATTATGCATGTTATTTATGATTTTTGTCTATGATGATTACATGTGATCTATGATTCGGATTTATGATGGTTACATGTGATTTATGATTTTGATCTATGATAGTTGTGTTTTGAGCTAATCATATGTGATATGTTTATTCATGATGATTTGATCAAACAAGTAGTTTGACTTGTTGTGACAGGAAGTAAACAGGATTGCAAGTGTACCTTATTGATAAGCTACAAATGAGGTACAATTTGATGTTATTTCAATTTATTTGAAATCCAATGGAAATTATGTGCTTGGTACTAGAATGCATGAACATGCCCAGTTGGGTGGTTGAAATTGATTGCAAGAAATTGCAACAACAAAAGGAATTAGAAAATGCAACAGTATGCTGGTAAAGCATTCAGGAGTAGGGCCATTGTGGGACACTAGTACCCAATAGTGTCCATTGATTGCCATGAGCATGCTATGACCGGTATGATGGTATTGAGGCAGGGACATGCCTTGGTGTTTGTATCTTCCAATTTGAGGAAGCCTTGCCAAGGGATGGACTACTCGAGATGGGGGTGCCAGTGGAACTTGGAAGGTGTGTTACTACATGGAAGGGGGTGGCAGAATTGCCTGAGGGACTATGTAGCAGAGAAGGGAAGGTCGGGGATATATTTGTTTTGATCATTTGCGAGATGGAATCAAATGCACATTGGGAGTGTGCCCTAGAACAATGAGTCGTTAACTGTTCACTAAGATGACGAGTGGCGCAGGATTGTAGCGTTGGACATTGGATGTAGTTTGAATTTTGCAGTGAACTCTGGACTTCCTGGGAAGGAGGTGAATCCTGGTACTACTTTTGAGGGTGGAGGTGTGAGCCTATGGATTCCCTTATTGATTGATGCATGCATCATATAATTTTATTTGTTGGTTGAGAAAATGTGCATATGTGTATATGTGTGTATTATTGTAAATTTTGTATCGAGTTAGATTTACAAAGCTCCATAGATAATATGATTGTTTGTTGTGAATCAAATGTGTATTTGTGTATATATGGTTATTATTGTAAATATCGTAATGAGTTGTGTTATAAAGCTCTAATAAATGGTATGTTTGTCATGTTTTAGCAGATGGTCATTGTAAATACTACAACGAGCTGTGTTATAAAGCTCCATGGGCAGTACGTTTTGTTTTTAGTAGTCTTATTGGTTATAGGTGTCATCAAACATTGAGGACGAAGTTCCCCCAAGGGGGAGGGTTCTGTAAAAACCCTGGTTAAAAATCCATGTAAAAATGTATACGACCACAGTGATGGGACACGTATTCCAAGCTGAATGGTGGGGAAAAAATTCTAATGGGTGTTCATTTGATTTATTATGGCTAAGGAAATTGGCAAAGGCAATGGAAAAGGCTTTGGAAAGGCATGAGGCATTAATTGACATTTTATCTATGAAAATAATGGAAATTAGGAGAAAATGAAGGTGAAAGGTCACAGGTTGCATGTGAGGAGGAAAGTGGAGGAAAATAATGGAAAATGAAGAAAATAGAGGCCTCATTGATAAAAAGGCTTATGAGGATCAATGGGAAAACTTGGTTAGTGTAAGCTTGGTCAGTTCATTTTTGAAGCTCTCTCATCATTCTCTCACTCTCTCACTCCTGGATACTTAGATTTTTCTTGGAGCATTCTTGGAGAGTGTGGCATACTTGGAGTTTTAGAGCAAGAAGGCAAAGGAAGAGAAGGAAAGCATAAGAGGACATTGGGATCAAAAGCTACAACGCATTTGGATTGCAGGTAACGAGTTGCATGTATGTTTTCCTCATTAGTTTTGGCATGCATGGCACATGCATGTGGTTTATTGGTCATGATCTATCACTAACATGGAGGATTGCCTGGATTGAAAGTGGATTTGCCTAGCCTTTCCATTTCTTGGATAGCCATGGGGATTGCGGGTTTATTTCCTTGTTTTGTTATGGTTGGTTCTCTTGTTTCATTTAGCTTGGGTTGAGTTATTAGTTCCTGGAGCCTTGGTTGGACAAACACTCTGGAGTCCTGTACCAGCTTGGGTTGAGTTATTAAACCTAGAGCCTTGGTTGGAGAAATGCTCTAGATCCCTTGGTGGGTTGAGTTACTAGTCATGGAGCCTTGGTTAGACAAATTCTCTAGAGCCCACTGGCAGTTTTGGGTTGATTTACTAGTCCTAGAGCCTTGGTTAGACAAACGCTCTAGAGCTCAACAACAGCCGTGGGTTGAGTTACTAGTCCTGGAAGCTAGGATGGAACAAACACTCTGGAGTCCTTGAAGGCTTGGATAGAGACCAATCTAGTTATGATTTTGTTATGTCCGAACATGAGGTGGAATAACTGTTTGATGGGTTGAGGTGGTTTGGCCTTTGGGAGCCCTGGATGGTTTTGATTGATGTGTTTTATGAGATCCCACCTTCATGCTTGGAATATGGCATGAGGTGACTAGATGAAGAGAGATTTGGCTCAACCATGTCTACGGTTGGGTGGAACGTGGTAGTCCCATACCGAGTTTGCTTTTGCATCATTAATATGAGGTTATTTCTCCTTATTATCTCATGAGTATTATGCTAGTTTATAGGAGGATTATATGGTTGTTGTTTCCTTGTTACTATGATGGTTATGAATATGTATTATGATAGTGGCTATGTATGGCTCCCATCATGTTTTTACTTGTATATGAATGAACAATGTACCTATGGCCTAATGGATGAAATTTTAGCTAAAGTGATAAGGAAACAATGCCTCATAGTGAATCTTAGATAAGTATAATAACCCCATTCTTAGATCTGTCATTTACACCTGTAGATTGCACTGATGCCAAGTTTTTGACAAAATATCAGTCCTGGTTGGGGATGGTCAGGCCTAGCCCTAGAGTTAGCCTTTGGTTTATTAGTCTTTTCATTATGTGTTTAAGGGATTCCAAAAGTTACATCAAGTTATGAGCAGTGGTTAGAATTATAGGCTTGAAAAGTGCCTTAATTTCCCCTGGACTTTGGCACAGATTTGCTACAAATAGTCACGCGACGTAGGCATGTAGGCTTGTAGGAGTGTCCAAAGCTCTCTGGACACTGACATGCCTATAGCATGGGAGCGTCCGGAGGTTTAATAGCTTAAAAACTCAGTAGGACTCAGGGGCTAGTTAGCAGAAAGGTTGAGATGGCTCCTAAGAGTCCTATAGCTGATGTTGAAGGTCTGTATGGTGTGTTTCCATTGATTCCAATTCCTTAACATGACTTAGGAGGTCGAATCATATCATAGTAACTTCTCGTCACATGTTTACCTCAGTTGGCCAGTTACTTGGGTAGACGCGGGAGGAGGGGTTTACAACATATCCAGACAAATAGTTCGTGGTGTGTATAAATGCCTACAAGAGAGGAGTTGGTGGGGTATTGATGCAGGAGGGACAAGTGGTGTGTTATGACTCTGGGAAGATGAATGATCATGAGTAGAACTATGTGACTCATGATCTTGTGTTGACAACTATTATTCATGCCTTGAAGATGTGGAGGTATTATCTTCTTGGCAGGAGGTTTGTATCGATGAGTGATCACAATGGGTTGAGATATCTGTTTGACCAACTAAAGATGAATGTCAGGAAATCTAGGTGGTTGGTCACAATCAATGATTTTGACTTTGAGATCAGATACATTAAGGCTAAGGAGAACAAATTTGGAGATGCTCTTAGCAGGAGAGTGCAGATGAACCATGTTGTAGTTGCCAGCTCGTATGGGACAAATTTACAGGATTAAATCTTACAGGTAGAAAATCAAGATGATAGGTATAGGGAGCTTAGGCACAATTTACAGTAGGGTACATGTGATAAGGATGTAAACTATCATCTCACAGTAGATGGTTTAGTGAGATTCAGAGATAGGATTTATGTGTTGGATGATAGTGGGCTCAAGAAGCTTATCTTGAGGGAGTTTCATGTCAATCCATATTCAAGTCACCCAAGATATCAAAAGACATTGACAATGGTGAAGAAGTTCTACTACTGGTCAAATTTGAAAAGGAAGTGGCAGATTTTTTGGCTAGATGTTTGGAATGTCAACATGTGAAAGCAGAGTGTAAGCATTCAGGTGGGTTGCTTCAGCTTATTCCAATTCCATAATGGAAATGGAAGGTGATTTCCATGGATTTCCTTATAGTACTTCTGAGGACATCGAGGAAACATGATTCTATCATGGCTTTGGTTGATAGATTGAGCAAGGTAGCTCACTTCGTTCCAGTGAAGACTACCTATTCAGTTATTGAGGTGGCATAAGTTTTCATCTGGGAGTGTGAGATTGCATGGTGTTTCGAAGAATATTGTGCCCGACAGGGATTTTAATTTCACTTCCATGTTTTAGAAGGAGTTGTATGTAGGTTTGAGGGCAAAGTTGGTCTTCAGTACAACTTATCATCCACAGACAGAGAGGGTCAATAGGATTCTAGAGGTTATGTTGAAAATGTTTGTCATGCATCAACAAAGGAGATGGGAGTAGTACCTTCCATTGGTCGATTTTTCTTACAACAATGGTTATCAAAAGTCACTGAGGATGAGTCTGTTTGAGGCACTCTATGGGCAGAGTTGTAATACTCCCATAATCTTGAGTGATCCAGTGAACATGGTTCTTATTGGACCGAATATGTTGGTAGAAATGGAATAGGATATGCAAGTTATAAAGAAGAATCTAAAGGCAACACAAGAGAGACAAAAAAGTTATGCAGACTAACAGAAGACATTTAAGGAGTTTCAGGTTTGGGAGCATGTATATTTGTGCATCAACCCTAAGAAGAAACCTTTGAGGATCGTATCATGTGCCAAGTTGGAACCACAATATTGCAAGCCTTTTGAGATCCTTGAGAGGATTGGACCGGTGGCCTACAAACTTACACTTCCTCTGAGATTAGGTAAATTGACTCGGGGTTAGAGTCAAGGTTGACTAGGTTAAACAATGGTAGTTTTGGGGCATGTGGTATCATGTACCCATGTTTCTCTACCCATGGTATTTCATGTAATGGAGCCTATAAAAGGCTAGAAAGAATTAATTTTAATGTAGGCCAAGGAGGTGAGCGGGGAAGGCTCACTTGGCCAGGTTGGAAAGGTTTTTGGCCAAGGTTAATGAAATTTCATTGGGATGGGTTTTTCCCCAGAGTTGGGGTTTTTTCCAAGGCAAATATTTTGTGCATTATGTATTTATTATTAATGTGTTTTTTTTTTTTTTCCTCTCGGTAAATATCTGTAAATAAGTTAACGTTCCAGTTAAATTTCCTTCATCTGGTATCATAGCCTTGGTCTAGGTTTTGGCTTTAGAGGGACACCTTTATACCTAAGGATAACTTGGACACTCTAACGAGAGTGTGTTGATAATGGCTTCGAGGGTGAAGTGTAGATCTGGAATATAGATTTAATGGTGGAAATTAGTGGATTGAATAATGTTTAGGTTGCATGGGGTTTGTGCCATGTGAAGAGAAAAAAAGGCTCGTGAGCATGGAGTCGAGCGGTATTTGGATCTCGGAAATCGATTGTCACACAATCGATTCTTGCCAAGAAGAAGAGGATTGAAAACATCCATGTGTAGAATCACAATGCAAACATAGTTGTGTTGACGTTGTCGAAGGTGCCAAAGTGGGTGAAGCACAACGAGTGGAGCAAGGGCATGGTGATGATGATCCTAAATGAATGGTTTATGTAGAACCGGGCTTATGAACATCAGGGATGGTGTGACTGATGGGATTTTCTTCTGGTAAGATCCATGGAGATTATATTGATGGCCACAACCTGCCATTGTGGTGGATGAGCAATGTGGATAGTGGGAGTCGTGTTGAGGAATGGACATGTTCCTAGTCTTTGTTCCAGGAATGACCACACTAGTGTGATGTTAGATGAGAACAACAAGAGCAGTGTAAATGTCTAGCTTGAAGATGAACTACAAGGGATCTAGTGATCTTAGCCACAAAATTAAAACATGTGGTGTTTTTCATGCAACGAAGCTGGAGATAATGGAGGAGCTTCAAAGTAATACTAGCTACAAAAAAGTTTGAGCAAAGTTTATGGTTATGTGGTAGAAAAGGTGATACATGGGCATGTCGGTATGGTGATAGGTGAAATTAATGAGATCGATGCATTAGTCGATGACACACATGGTGTGGGGCAAAGAAGGGGTTCATTGAGGCCGTGGAAGGAAGGAAGGAGTACCGATGGTAATGGTGCCACTGGGCTATTAAGTCAAAAATATTTCATCAAGAGTGGCAAGATCATCATATCTGCATTTTCGTATTTTATCATAGGCCACTATGGAAACCATCATGGTCAACAGTGGGTTTATGTTGTACGAGAACCATCAAAATAAAGAACATGAGGAGGAGGTGGAGGAACCTTGCAAAATACCTAGTGTGATAGAGGCAGTCGAGTCTGCTATCAAGACAAACTGCAGGAGGTTTTGTGCATAGGTTCTGAAATTCAAATCACCAGATGCCTTTGGCAAGCGCAATACTAGGGAGAAATATTCATTAAAAGGAACAATGTGCCATTCTGCTCATGGTTGGATATATGGGAAGAAGTGAAATGTGATTGCTAATGATGATGTGCTTTGGTGGATGATGACCCAGGTTAGTTGAAAAGGAGGGACATTTTTCTTGAAACCTCATGGAGTTCAAAGATCCGACAAGAGGATGGAATAAGGGAATGAGAAGCAACAATGAAATAATCTTAAATAAATAAATTATTAAGTTATAATGAAGTCAAATTTTTACATGTAAATGGGCATATAGCTGTAAGACCTGGTATGGAATGTGTATCCATGGGTAAACATTGGTGAATTATGGGTTAGACCATCGTTTTATTGGATGCTCTATCCGGGGGATGTTGGGTCAACAAATATCTCGAGTAAAACCTTTGAGGGGTGTAAGGGCTAGAGTGAGAAGGGTTGGGCTAACTCACTTGGCAAGGTTGGCTGTATTTATTAAAGGAACCCCAAGTCAAGTTTAAGGGGGGAATGTTAGGTAAATTGACTCGGGGTTAGAGTCAAGGTTGACGAGGTTAAACAATGGTAGTTTTGGGGCACATGGTAATGTGTACCCATGGTTTTATGCCCATGGTATTGCATGTAATGGAGCCTATAAAACGCTGGAAAGACTTCATTGAAATGTAGGCCAAGGAGTTGAGCGCAGAAGGCTCACTTGGCCTTGTTGGCAAAGGTTTTTCCCAAGGTTAATGAAATTTCATTGGGATGGGTTTTTCCCTGATGTTGGGGTTTTTTCCAGGGCAAATATTTTGTGCATCATGTATTTATTCTTTATGTGTTTTGTTGCTGGTTATTTTTATTTTTCCTCTTGGTAAATATCCATAAATAAGTTGATGTTTCGGTTAAATTTCCTTCAATGATATTTTCCATGTTTCATTACTTAAGAGATATGTAAAGGCTGTTGATCATGTTATTGATTGGTTTGCATTGCATGTGGAACCAGAAGGAGAATTCCAGCCAAAACCTTAGTGCATATTCCAGCGGAAACAACTCATGCTCTAGAATAGAGCAATCGAGCAAGTTAAAGTGCAATGGAAGCACTTTGGGCTCTATGAAGCTACATGGGAGATGGTTGATCAGATGTTGGAGATGTATCCTTCATTTTTTGTCGATTGAAGCAAGGAAGTTTTGGAATATGTGTATATGTACATGGATGTAAATACCACCATGACCTATTTTATACAACTCCAATAAGTGATATAGTTGTTATGTTGTCATTTTTTTCATGATGGTTTTTCTTTTGACCAGGTTGTTCAATGTAAATACTGCAACAAGATGTGTTACAAAACTCCATGGGAAGTATTTTTTGCTTTTCAGCAGTTGTTTTGGTCATAAGTGTCATAGAACACCGACGACGGTGTTCCCCTAAGGGGGAGGGGTCTGTAATAGCCTCAAGTTAAAAGTTCATCTAATAAAATTTAATAAACACAAAATAATACCAAGGTCAAGGGACACTTATTCCAAGCTGAATGTTGGGCAAAATATCCTAGTGGGAATCATTTGTTGTGTATTATGGCTAAGGGAATATTGGGAAAGGCAATGGAAAAGGCTTTGAAAAGGAAAAAATGTATTATTGAAATTTTATTTATGAAAAAAAGGAAAATAGGAGAAAAGAAAGGTGAAAGGCCATAGGTTGAATTGAAGGAAAATTAAGGAAAAACGAAGAAATTAGAGGCATCAATAATACAAAGACATCAGATCATCAGTTGGTAGCATTTTGTCAATTCATTTTTTAGAATTGGTTTTTACAGAGGAGAAGAGCACCAAGAGGAGAAGGAAAGCAAGCAAGCAAAGGAAGGACACGGAAGGATAAGGAGAGAAAAGGAAGGAAAGGATCAAGCAAGGAAAGTTTGGATCAAGTAGCTTCAGCAGGAATACTTGCAAGTAACAAGTTGCATGTATGATTTCCTAGTTGGTTTTGGCATGCATGGTATGTGCATGTGTGTATTTTGTTTCATTGTTGTTGGTGGCATGGATTTTTCCAAGTTTTGAAAATAGTTTTTAGCCTTGCCTTGCCATTTCTGGATAGCCATGGTGTGATGGGATTCTTTCTCAGTTGAGCTCTGGATTTATGAAAGGTTCTAGATCCGGGTGATGTGGTCTCAGGAAAATCCCAAGGGTTGGGTGTGGAGATGGCCTTCTCCAGGAAGCCCTCAATAGGTGGGTGGAGACATGAACATTCCTCAAGGGATGGTGAAGGAATTATGAAGCATCCAAGCTCGGTTTGATTTTGTGATCTCAGGACCAGTTTAGGTGAGATAATGATATGGTGAGAGTAGAGGTGGAGTGACCTATGGATTACCTTAGTTTTTTATGGATTGGTTTATCCCATGAGATCCCACATTCATGCTTGGAATATGACATGGGGGTGTTTGGATAAAAGAAAGATTTAGTTCAGCCCAATCTATGGTCAAGCGGTACGTGGAAGTCCCTGACTTGGTTGTCTTTTGCATATGGTTAATAAGAGCTAAGTTTCTCTTATCTTTGATAGGTAAATGTACTTGTTATTATGTGGCTTTAATGGTTTCTTTATCATTGTTATCTATCTGGTTATATGATGGTTATAAGCATGGTTATATGATAGATCTATGTATGACTCTTATCATATTTCATTCAATGAATGTTTGGTTAATTAATGCATGACCTAATTGGTGTTATGATAGCTATTGTGAGGACATAAATCCTTCTTGTTAAACCTCAAACAAATTTTTAGATCCTTATGTTCAGATATGCATTCATGACCTTTAGGTTGCATGTTCATCATGTGTTTGACAGAATGTCCGCCTTGGTTGGGAGAGGTCAAGTCAAGTATTGGTTTAAGTTTTGGTTTGGAAGCTTTGTTTCTATGTGATTCATCATTTTTTGAAGTTTCATTGAGTTATGAGCAGGGGCCTGAGTCTTAGCCTTGAAAAAGTGGCTCATAATTCGGGGTCTCCGGTATAGAACTGACTAAAAAAGTCCATAGTCGCTGGGAAGAAAGCCTATGGGAGCGACTGGATGGTTACAGTCACTTACAGACTTTAGAAAGGGAGCGATTGAGACTCTAGATCAATGAAAATGAGAATTAACTCAGGTTTTGGACACCTGGAGGGGTTGGGTTACTCCTAGAGGTCATATGACACCCGAGGGAGGTCAGTAAAGTCTTAAGTTGTCGAATTCATTTCCTTAAGGCCATATAGGAGGTTGAGTCTTATCATAGTGACCCTCAACTCATGCTTACCTCGGGAAAACCAATAAAAGTGGGTAAATGTGGGAGGAGGTGGTTAAAGAAATCATGTAAGGAATCAACATCATAAAAGTGGCATAACAAGAAATCACATCATTAGACACCGATATACCCTGGAAACCCCGTAGGGTGAAAACCCACAAACATTTAATTTTATTATTAAATGCTCGTGAGGGTGTTCAACCTTCATTCAATGGTTTGTAAAGGAGTCCATTCCTTAACCATTATTATAAAATATTACATAGAAATAATTCTTAGTAAACAACATGTCCAACTAGAAGTTATTACAACCATCATGATATCATTTACCCACAAAGCATTGAACATTAAGTCTTTGCAACTCGATTCTTCTCATCCATGGATTATCCTGCAATTGACATTCCTTCAACCTGCATAAACAACTAACTTATTTTTTGCCATAATGGTAAGCATAATCCATATTTCGTATATGTCGTAGTCTTTTTTGCAATTGCTATTGTATGTGAACATTGATATAATGATTAGATCAAATAATAATCAAGACAATAATAATTCTTGAACAATGATGCTTCAACATCTATTTGTGTGCATACATAAAACATAAAAATAATATCATGCCATATCTTCTTTAACATCACTGCATATGCATTAATAAAAGCATATAACTATCAAACACCACATTAATTTTTATTCCTCTCACCCATTAGTCCACATTCTTTTCCAGATCACTACAAATGTCCTTATTCATTTAAAGAAAACTATAACATTAGTAATGGTTTTTCATGTGAATACATAACCTTTTCACAATAGTTGTTATTCCTTCATGCAAATACATAATCTTTTCTCAAAAGGAGGCTAACATCCTCTTGCATGCAAATGCACAATATTTCCAAAAGAGTGTTAAAATAATATTATATGTACATGCCTAATCTTTTGAGAGGATAGCTAACGTAATCTTGCATGCAAATTCATAATTTTTCCAAAGGAAAACTAACATAATAGATATTGTTATTGTGCATGCAAATATATATTTTTGTAGCTCAATATTTATGATATCTATGCATGCAATTACATAAAAATTATTAATAAAACTAGCACCTTTAGCTATTACTTTTGGTGCATGCAAATACGCAAAAGGAACTAACATAATGAACAATGTTCCTATGCATGCAAAATGCATATTCTTTCCAACATCTTTTCCAAATGAGAGTTATCACAAGTTATTGTAAACGAAAATACATGCTCTATTCCAAGTAAAACTAACAAAATAATTATTATTTCTTTCGTGCAGATACATGTACTTATGGAAAGGAAAACAAACATATTTATTGCATGCATTTACATATTTATTTTGAAAATTTTTAGCACAATAATTATATTCTCTCTCTCTCTCTCTCTCTCTCTCTCTCTCTCTCTCTCTCTCTCTCTCATATATATATATATTATATATATATATATATATATATATATATATCATAATGACTTATTATTTTCATGCAAGATCAATATAAATAATTGAGTACAAAACAACACATTCTTTTCCAAGAACATTAACACATTAGCTATCTTTATATGTAAAAAAACAATTATTCTTATGTGATGACAAATCATTTTGCAACACTCTATTTTACTTTGTTTTTCCTATTTTAGTCATCAACTTTGGGCGTGGTTTCTAAACATCTAGAAATGAATTTTGAAAACCAAAAGAGATTTTGTTGAGAATGGGTTCCTTTCAAAAAATGTCTCTCATTTTTTACATAGGTTTCATGGTTTGGAAGATTTGAATGAATATTGCAGCCCATTTTTTCAAATTTAAATAATAAGTAATTTTCTATTTTAGTCATCAACCTTGGGTGCAATTTTCGAGAGTTGAAAATGAATTTTTGAAATCTAAAAGAGGATTTTGTCAAAACAAGATCATTTGCAAAAACCTCTTTCAATTTTTACACAACTATCATGATTTTGGAAATATGAAGGCATATTTGGACCCTATTTTTCAATAACTCATGTAATTTTTTCCAAGATTAGTCTCATTAAATTATCTTCGTTTTTCAATAATTCATGCAATATTTTCAAGAAATCAAAATTCTAGATGTGTGGCAGATATTTTTTCATGCCAACATATACTTCTTTGCATGGTAGCTATTTTTGTTATATGCAACCATATACTTCTTTACACAGTGGTTATTGTCTTACATGCAAACATTTACTTATTTTCTAAAAGAAATCTAGCATAATATATATTAATCTCATGCATATGAAATTTCCTTTCTAAGAGAAATCTAATATAATAGACATTGATCTCACGCATGCAAATTATTTTAAGAAATTGATGCATAGATAGCTTATATTTTAAATGTTTGGAATCCCTCTGCCCAACGAGACTCCTAATGCAATATTCTATGTTGAATCGATAATTCCTACCACATTATTATAGCCAATAGTGGCCTAGAAAGAGATGAAACAATCCTATGGTGAGTTCTCCACAGGTTTGACTTTCATTCAATAAATTTTGTGCATATAGTTATTCAAAAACACCCGTTCCTCTCTCTTAGCATGCTTCTACATGTATTTGACCATTATTTCTCATTGTCCATTGGCTTACAATAAGTAGAATTAAGAAAATGCAATAGTTTTTCTAAATCCCAAAATCATTCCATAAATCACTCCATAAATCATTTTTTTCCTAAATCATAAAATCACTCCATAAATCATATTTTTCTAAATTCTAAAATCACTCCATAAATCATATTTTTCTAAATTCTAAAATCACTCATGATTTCTCAAAGTAGATTTGTTTTTGATTTATGTACAAAATATCACCTAATGATAGTTTTTCTAAAACTATAACTCATTAGTTATAAAACTCATAAAATATACCAACTTAGAAAATAAAATTTATTTACATATAAGAATGTAAATTATTCTCAATATAAGAATTAAGAATTAATTCTTGAAATATTCTTGAAATTAAGAATTAGAAGAATATCCTTCTTGTAATATCAATATAGGAACTAATAATATTTAATTATTCAACAACACTCATTCTACAAGAGTTTTGACGGTAGCTTACGTATGGAATATTACATAAGGCATGTGACCCATGGGCTACTATAGTGCACAAATACTCTTTGTGTGCTATCTCTCTATCCCTCTCAGCTACTTTGCTCATTTACATAACAAAATGCCTTCGAAAAGAATGGAATTCATTTTCCTCCTAGTGGTCTGATTATAACATAGTTCGATAGCTTGCTAGTGGTTAGGTTTGACTCCTTGAACTCTTAACTAGAGTTACAATATTGACTCTTCTAGAGTATTATTCATCATCATGACATGGCTAGCCCATTTTCATGAATATTTTGGGTTGACATGGTATGATCTTGAATTATGGTGGACAAAATAGGAAGGTCAACTTTTGAATTGCATAAATTTTGCATACAAACTTTGATTGAGGTGATTCTTACATCATTGGAAAAATATTTGTGAGTAAAATTAGGAAAAGAAAAAAGTGGTGCTAAAACAATAAAGTTTTACCCCAAAAAATATGTTTGATGTCTCAAAATGTCCCTAGAAGGTTTTAAATGTTAGTTTCTCAAATTGAATCTTTCTAGTAAAAATGTTCTTGTGAGATGATTCATCCACGTTTTCCACTTTGAAAGCATCTAGATGAATGAAAACTAATATAATGAACCAATCTAGATCACATCTACCTATTTTGGGAGGATTTTGTTCCCCAAAATATTCTATTGAACAAGGCAAGGAAAATATTCCTCCACCTTCTCTCAGGTGCACCATTTAGCCTTGCTTGGAAAGTGTCCTTTCAACCCAATTTGCATGTAACAACCCTAGGTTAAAATTCCATGCAATAAAGTTAATAAAGGAAAAATAGGACCAAGGTCGAGGGACACGTATTCCAAGATGAATGTTGGGAAAAAAATTTGAGTGGGTGTTGATTTGGTTTATTGTGGCTAAGGGGAAATTGACAAAGGAAATTTCAAAGGCTTTGTAAAGGCAAGAGGCATTTATAGGCATTTTATTTATGAAATAAAGGAAATTAGGAGAAAAGGAAGGTGAAAGGTCATAGGTTGTATGTGAGGAGGAAAATGAAGGAAAAATAATGGAAACTAAAGAATATAGAGACCTCATTAATAAAAAGGCTTCTGAGGACCAGTTCATAACCTTTTGTCAATTTTAGCTTGTGGCTCTCTCTATTCTCTCATACTCGTGCACACTTAGAGCATTCTTGGAGCACTCTAGCATTGGAGAAAGGAAAGAAAAGGAATAAAAAAGATGGCAAAGGAAAGAAAAGATCAAGCAAGGAAGAGTTAGATCAAGTGGCTACAATGATATTACTTGCATGTTTCAAGTTGCATGTATGATTTCCATGCTAGTTTTGGCATGCATGGTACATGTGTGTGTGTGTATTTGGTTCTCTTGTTGTCATTGACATAGGTTTTGTCAGGTGTGACAATGGTTTTCAGCCTTGCCTTGTCGTTTTCGGATCACTGTGGTGCGATGGGGTGCTTTCATTTGGTTGAGTTGGATTATCGGATGGTTTCAAAATTGAGTGAGGTGGTCTAAGGGAAAATCACAAGGCCTAGGAATTCCTGGATTGGTAAAGGTAGGATTGTGGTAAGTCATGGTTTTGTATACCCTTGTTGGACCTAGGAATCCTTAATATGTAAATGGCGGCATATACAGTAAAGACTGAGAGTGGAGACGAAAAAATTCCTCACGGTTTAGGTGGAGAAATCTAGAGGCATCCATGCTTGTATAGACCTAGTGATCTTTGGACCAGTATATGGTGGGATTGTGGTAAAGCTTGGTAGTGTATGTTTCTTGTTTATGCCTAGGAATCCTTGATCGATATATGGCAGGATATATGGTAAAACTTGGTTGTATAGGTGCTTGATTTGGGCCTAGAAATCCTTGATCAGTTTTGGTGGGATACGCGGTAAATCCTAAGAATCATGGTCATTTTTGTTGTGAGTCCCACATTCATTCTTGAAATATGGCATGGGTGTGATTGGCTGAAAGAAAGATTTGGTTCAACCCAATCTATGGTTGGGTGGTATGTGGAAGTCCCTAACTTGGTTGGCTTTTTCATATGCTAATAATAGCTCATTTCCCTCGCATTTCATGAGTAAATGTATTGGCTATTATTTGGTTATGATGGTTGTTCTATTAATTTTGTTTATCTAGTTATATGTTGGTTGCAAACATGGTTTTATGATAGTCTTAAGTTATGGCTCTCGTCATGTTTTGGTTAGTAGCTGAAATGTTAATGAATGCATGACCTAATAGATGATAATGTATCTATTGTGAGAGGGCATCATACCTTCTTGACGATTCTCAAATAAGTATGAAATCCCTATGTTTAGATGTGTATTTATGACTTGTACATTACATCTTCATGATGTGTTTAACGGAATGTCTATCATGGTTAGGATGAGTCAGGTAAGGTCCTTGTTCAAGTTTTGCATTACAAGCCTTGGCTTCTTGCTATTTATCACTTCTGAGTGTTTCATCAAGTCTATGGTAGAGGTTTGGGTCGTATCCCTGAAAACGTGGCTTAAATATTTATGGTCGCTAGCACAAAACTAGTTGAAAAAGTTTGCAGTAGCATGGAGGCCTTGTTGTGGGATTAACTGGAGGGTTTCAGTCACATGGATGGCTTGTCATGGGAGAAAATGGGGGTCTAGTTTAGCTAAAATGCAAGTTAACTTAGGTGTTGGGCACCTGGAGTGGTTGGTTAGCCTCTGAGGGTCTTGTAGCTCCTGAGGAAGGCTAGTTTGGTTTTGGTTTGTCATTTACACATCCTTAATTTTACTTGGGTAGTTAAATCACATCATAGTAACTTTTCGTCACAATTTACCCCGTCGGACCGATTAACTTGGGTAAGTGTGGGAGGAGGGAATTACAGAGTCGTATCAAAGCGAGTTTTGTTCTCTTTGGGTGATGTTGGGTTTCCATTCTCTTTGGGTGATATCTGATACCACAGAGTGGTATCAAAGCATGGTTCACCCCTTGGACTGGATGGGCATAATGTGTTTGTCATGCATGCATGTAGGTTGTATATGTGCTTGATGTGTATGCATGGTGATGGTCATTGTTGTAGTTGTGTGGTCATGTAGATGTTGAAGGTGTTGTTATTAGAATATGTTTGTCATGAATGCATGCCAGTTGTATATGCATTTGTTATACATGTCAGTGTTTATATGTTGTTATGCATGCATCGTATCCAGTTGGTGTTATAGTTTTGTGACATCATGCATGGTAACTAGATGATTATTGAGATGATGTATATATATTGTTATGATTATGATTATACATGTATCATGCTGATTTGGTTGATCTTGCAGATGAGATATCCTCCCCTGAAGTATACCAAGGTATGTTGGTTATGTTTATATTTTGGTTTAGCTAACATGGTATGCTTGTAGGAAGAAGTAGAAGATCAAATATGACTAGCAAGATGGTGGATTATAGTTCACGAGTTTCTCACTATAGATCAGATGAGCAACATGATGATGGGTACTCTCCTAACATATTAGACACTTTGAGAAGTTTGTAGGCAGAAATAATAAGTTGCAAAGAAGATAATGATGGGAGTGTTTAGACGCAAGAGAAACAAGTAGAGGTTAATGTGATTACCCTTCAATGTTTGTCAGATTTACAGAGGCAGGGACCGCTTAGAATCATTCATGGACAAGAGGACATGATTAATAGGGCATATGGTAGTAGGTCTCGTGGTGGGCATAGGTTGGATAGGGATGACACGATTAGAGATGGCATGTTCTTGGATATGCCAGATATGAGAAGTGATGGACACAAGTTCTATTCTTGTTTGGGTTCCAACAGGTACCATGGTCATCATCACTATCACCCTTACAGGAGGAGTGATAGAGGATACTTTTCATATGAGTTTAAGAAAGCTAAACCACCTACATTTGATGGATATTTGAAGAAGTTGGGAGATGCAGAGGCATGATTACTCAGGATGAAGAAGTTTTTTGAACTACATGATTACACAGATAATATGAAGGTCAGAATAACTATCTTCAACCTCAAAGGGAAAGCATACATCTGATGGGAAGATGTGAAGTAGATTAGAGACATTGGGATAGAGTAGTTGAGTTGCCATGAATTCAAGAGACTTTTAAGGGAAAAGTACTTGTCAAAAAGGTACTCTAACAGTAAAGCCAAGGAATTCTATGAGCTAATGATGGTATTGATGAAAGATGAGGAGTATATGACGAAGTTCTTTGAATTTTTGAGGTATGTACCATATCTTAAGGATGAGAAAGACAAAGTTCAAATATGTGTCAGTAGATTTCCATTAGAATTTAGAAATCAAATTGAGTATGATGAGCCTCGGTTAGTTGAAGAATTCGTTGGAAAGTTGAAACAATGTTATGGGAAATCAAGGCATAAGACAGAATCTCAGCAAGGTTGGAAAGGAAAATATAAGACTAAAGGTAAATGGCAGCCGAAAAGAACAAGAACCCAGGATGTAGGTGAGAAAGATAATGTTGTACCTTACAAGAAGTTTAATGGACCTCATCCTGGAGAACAACAAAATAAAGGTGATGGTAGGAGACAATTGTAGTGTTCGACATGTGGTAAGGAGTATCTTAACAAAGATTGTCCATAAAATCAGGGTGGCATACATCATATTTATAGTGCACAAGAAGAACACATAGTTGGGGATATTGGGCAGAGCATTTCTTGGATCTATACAACATTGGATAACAAGCAAGTTGATCACCAAACATCCATTATCGAGATGGACGCTAAGCTTTATGATCAAGTTGTTTCTATTTTGATTGACCCTAGTTGTAATTATAATGATGTTAATCCTGACCTTGTGGATAAGTGTGGTTTGAATAAAGAAGTACATGAAGATATTGGTTAGTGAAATTGGCTACAGGTACAAATAAAAGATTTCATCATTGGGTAAGATCTTGTGCATTTAAGTTGAATGGTATGCCTACATTAGCATGTCTATATGTACTTTTGTTGGGATCATATAGTATGTTTTTGGGTACAGATTGGTTGTACCTTCACAGGACCAAATTATATTGTTAGGACAAGGCTATTGAATGCTCAAATGACAATGGAGAACAAAGAATATTGTAGGGTAAGAAAAAGGCAACATCAATTAGAATGGTTATAGCTATGTAGGAAAAGCACAGTCGTAAGAAAAGGTGTGTGTTATTTTCTTTACATATTTCTAGTGACAAAGGTAAGGATGTTGAGGATGTAGAAGTCTTAAATAGGTTGTTAGGATATTTCGACACATATGAAATAATTAATTATAGCTTGCTCTAGTGTATAGTTAGGCAAAGTGTGTTTCTTTTGTATGTACTTTTTGTAACTTACAATCTGATGGTCACGATATGTTCTAGACATGAAGTGATCTAGCAGCTCATTCTCTCCTTAGTATTACTGACACTTGATCCGTGGCTTAACACCCGATTGGTCCATGATCTCTATTTAAAGAGCATGCATGGTCATTTATTAGGTGATCATTCATGAGAGAAGCTTATGTAAATTTTCTTTCTTTTACATTACTAAATTGTCTGAAGTGGTCAAGTTGGCTCAGGCTGTGGACTGTTTCCCTCTTTGATGGTTTTAACCACGTCAAGAATACTGGTGTACTAATCTGTGATCTATTTTTAAGCGGTGTCCTTTTGTGTTATACCTAAGGAAATTACCCTGTAAATTCCTACATGGTATCAGAGCTATTCAAGGGATGCATCTATTGGTGATCCAAATCCGAAGCTGTACAACTGCATCTGACTGTCATTTCCTAGATCTACTGTTTTTGACCTCTTTCGAGCTGAAAAGGCTACTCTATTGTATTAGGAGCATATTTTCCAGTGAGGAACCCCTTTCATTTCACATGAAAAGGTTTCTGGTAGCCCTAGCTACGTCATTTTTAATATCTGGAGGTATATAGTCTTTATTTGCAGTTATAGTTATTTATCTCTTTGTTTATTTTGGTTTATACTCCTCAATAAAAATATATATATATTACATTATACATACCTGTGATTTCTTCATATGCTCTTTGCCCTGCGACTCTGTGCGATTTGGGCAAACTAGAAACAAAAAGAAAGGATTTTTCTTATGCGTATACTCTTTTCCGTCGTGCCTTATAGTGTGATCTCAGAAAATCAGAAACATTGAGGAGAATATACAGTTTCCAACCAAATCTAACTTTAAGCCATAAGACTTGGATATTTTTGCTTGTTCATTTGATTTATGTGGTTGTTTTTTTTGTTTTGCATGCAAAAAAGGGGTTTTTCAAGCAAGCACGCACCCCAAAGCTTCCATGAACTAAAACAAAAAAGCCCTTCTTTCCAAAAATTATTAAGTTTTTAAACTAGCTCACTTGGTCTAAAGTTACTCTATGAGAATAGAGGTCTTTGGTTCAAGTCCTTATTTTTGTTGAGTTATTTTTTTAAAAAGCACATGTAACTTATGTTTTAAAGTTACTTTATGTAAAAGTGTTCTCACCCATTATAAAAAGTAAGTCACTTATAATTCTAAAGTCACTTTATCAAGTTACAATTTAGTGGATAGTTCATAAAGTACCATTGTAAAAGTGACTTTCACTTATTTATAAAAGTGGGTTACATAAAGCAATCTTTTTTTTTAAAGTGAGCTAATTAGATTAAGTTTGGAAAGGAGGGGGAACGGGAGGTGAGGGGTTTTAATATAACATTATCATCCACTTCCAAACATTCACATGGTTCGTTGACATCTTCAACTATTTTTCTTTAAAAATCCATAACTTCTTCATCCGGAAGCCATTTTAAGAGCCGTTTTTTTTTTTAATCGGCCTAATTTTTTGAGATATTTCCATTTGAACACTTCATTTCACCATATACAGCTTATTTTTTTTTTTAAATGGAAAGTCCATGCCTAGTTATCCTTGACAACACCAACTACTTCCAATAGCTATCCTACATCATGGATTTACTTAGAAGTAAAGGTCTTTATAGAATAGCCACAACCCAAGAGTCTAAACCTAAAGATGAAGATAAGCAAGCCAAATGGGAAAATAAGCAAGATCAAGCACATCGGTTGATAGGGATGTCTATTTCTCCAAAACTTAGATTCCATATTGTAGAAATCGATACCCCCTGATGAAATAATGAAACAACTCAATAAAGATTTTGGAATTAAAAATGAAATTAGAGCCCATCAACTCTAAAATGAGTTTCTTACATTGGACCCTAATAATTTTTCTTCCATTGAAGATTTTTTCTTCAAGTTCAAGACCCTTAGACCTCTCTTGGAAGGTGTTAAGGTTAAGAAAGAAGATGGTAGCCTTATCTATTCCATTCTTACTAAGTTAGGACCAGCCTACTCTATGTTTGTTTCCACCTTCCATTCTACTAGAGAAGCCTTTATTTCTCAAGGAAAAGTCTACAAGTCCTCCTCTTTTGATGCTATTGTAGCGGTTACAACCACCCTCCAAAATTTTTCCTTTGCTTCATTTTGGAGCCTCCCTACAACCCTTTCACATCAGCATGTCTTGCCTTATCAAGTACGCAAGCTTCAGTGATTTTCTTGCAGAATGATAGACTGTCCATAAAAAATTGTTGCATCCCCCTCATGGGTTGTTTCACCGGACTTGGTCCAGCTGCAAGCTAAGCGGATCCCTCAAGAAATTACACAATTCTGGAGGGAAACCAACCTTCCCTCCAGAAATTGCGCAATTCCATCTGGGAACCTGCTGATATCTAGAATTGCACAAATCTGCTTGTCACTGTTCACTAGAAAAATTATGCAATTCCTCCCAGCAGGACTGCTTAGCCCAGAAATTGAGCAATTATGGGTAGCACTCAGCTGCTTTGCCCAAAATTTGCGCAATCCCTCTGGGAAACCACCCCAGAAATGCACATTTTTTCCTCCCAACTTAGCAGACTGTTGCATGTGTAGTTGAGTTGACTAGTTCCCTTCGGGATCGAGCAAATCTGATTTGCATGCATGGGTTGCTTCTCCCAAGGCAACATGCAAAGTCATCCCTTGATTCAGGGATCTACTTTTAGCAGTTGGAGGTTGCATGCATGGATCATTTTAGAAACCTCCCACCAAGTGTCTCTCTTTCTAGATTTGTGGCATGTGCGTCACATCTTCGATTTTATCAAAACTCATGAACCGGATGCTGCAGAGCTCATTCCTCACATCGACCTTGTAGCTTTGACATCCGACATTGCGTCTAGTAGTCGTCAGCACATTCAACTCAGTTGTTTTGGGGTAAGCCCGCCTTCCATGTCTTGTGTTGCATTTCTGTCGCTTTTTGTGTTTCGCTTTGTGTGGTTGTTGTCTACTTGATTTCAGTGAGCACTTCTTGTTGTTTTGATGCATGTTAGCTTGTAGAAGCATCGTTTCAATTTTCGTTCGCATCTCACTGTTATCGCATGCATGAGACTGTTTTGCACAAATAGTCATCATTGCAATGACTCGCTTCACACACATGCATGCTTACCCATTTTCTGAATCATGTGCTTATTGTTTGCATGAATGATCATTCACTCATGTTTGCACTCATCTCATCATGCATTCACACTTCTCATGTTTTCAGTCGTCCGTCGGTCGTTCTAGGTTTCCTTGGACCAAACTGTTCCTTGCCTGGATAGCATTGTGCATTTCTAGAAGTGAAGGCTCTGCCTTCCCTCCAGACATTGCACAAATCTAGCTAGACACTGACCTCCAGGAATGCATTGCGCAATTCTTGGAGGTGGTGGCTTGTTGGCCCCAGAAACTGCGCAATGCAATTTGCTGGTTGCATGTCACTGCTGATTGCAATTGTGCATTGCGTAGTTTTGGCAGTCAGTCTCCCGAACACCCGGCAGAAATTGGGAAACCTTCTTGATCAGTCACACATGTATGTTGCAAGTCAATTCTCAAGTTCATTTTGGATTTCAACTAATAGATTGCTTGCCATGAGTGTTTCCATGTCTCTAGGCATCACAAGTGTTCATTTTCCTCTCAACAACACAAGTACAATGGTTTGAAGACACCATTCAGAGCACACTTGGAGATGCAGTCGATCAAGTGTCTATGAACTTGCCTACCCATGAAGACATCGAGTTGTTCGTAGACAAGGACATCAAGATATGACGACAACAACATCACAGCAAGCAACACCATCAACAACAGTTGAAGGCAGCATACTAGATGTAGTGAACGCAAGAGGAAATTTGTTGACAACACAAAGGCGGAACAAAGTTGCAAGCTCAAGCAGATCCACTTGTGATAAAAGAAACTTTGGAGACTCAGGATATGACGTGACGACGCGACATGAAGACTGCACAAAGGCAGAGAATGGCACAGATATGGAGTTTCATGTGCTGAAGCAGCAACTCAAGGAAGAACATGAGCTACATAGATGAGAGAATGAGTTGCAGTAGGAACAAGTACAACAGGGGCACAACATGCACTCAGGGATGAAACGATGCCCTTACAAGTTATAGATCCATCCCCACAGCTAGCACAGAGAAAACAAGGTGATAAATGTTGTTGATCGCATGCAAGGGAATGTAGTAGCATGCATGTCATTTTACACACACATGCGATCCCACCCATTCGACACACTCACTGAGGCGAAGATAAGAAGCAAGTTCGACTGGAGCTGAACTTGTACCTTGACAAGTTGATGCGCACGGCCACCAAGACATGCTTGAAGAGCATAATAGACACTATGCGTCAACATGTTGTTGGTCTGGTCACACCAGGACGACCATGCACATGCTATTAGACGAGTTGGATAGATGAGCCATATCAGTGCACCCAGATGCAACGAAGGCAATAATTCGCTTCAGCAAGATGTCACCATTGAGTGCAAAGACACCATCATGGACAACCAAGCTTGGCATCAACTCATCACCTTCAACCATCACAAGCATGTCAAAGAGTTGGTCTCACCACAACAGTCTGAGTGTTAGTGATGTCTTGCATGGCTTGCTCAAGCCATTTTGTCTCACATGGGCACATGTGCATTGTAATGTAACGTCTTGTCAAGTCGAAATTCAAGTGTCAGTAGTTGAATGTAATGGTCATAGAGTATTTGAAGAGTCACTAGGGTAGATGAATGGTCTCAAAGGGGAATGTCAAGGGTCACCCTATCCTTTGTTATAAATAACACCTCATAACTCATTGCATAGGATTTTGGTTAGCCAAGCTTCCGATAGGACTATCTTAGAGAAATCTTGAACAGTATTGTAACGAGCCTTGGCTTCTCCACTACGCAGAGCTAGTACATCTCTTTGGAGGAGCAGGCGGTTGTGGTTGTAACATTCCGCTATTAGAACTAGTGGTTGGACATGGATGTATTGTATGATTGGAACTTACACTTCTTAATATAACAAGAGCCAACACTTTTCATGCATATGTTATATTGTATTATATGCTATTTTGTTTACTCTAAATGATATATGTATTTGTTTCCTTACGCATGCATGTATGGACTATTTTGTATACGTATGTATGAATCTTTCTGAAATGTGTTGTTGGTTTAACCATCACTTTAGATTGCTCACTAACTTGCTTTCCAGCTTGTGATGCATCTTCGCTTGTGTGTTCCCTTCCAAGCCGCATACTATTATAGTTTCCAAGGGGTGCACTCACTTCACCCTTAGTGTGTTAGAACCTCTCATGCACCTTCCTTGACTTACTACAGTTGTCAAGCCCTTGCTACCAACAGGGACATCCTACTTGCCTCTGTGCGAAATCATGGTCAAGGCATTATCGTATGACCCACTGCTGGGACTCCTACACCAAATGGTATGAGGTCTAATTGGGAATTCTTACTAGGGAGATCCCCTTGCATGTTGGAGGGTCCAACACCATCATCAGATTCCTTTTGTGATTCTTTAATAAGAGAGCAAGAAAAAATCTTACATATTAGTCTTCTTAATACTAGAAGCTCTTCTAAGAAAGCCTTAGCAGCCTAACAACAACCAAGTTCAAATAATCCTAAGAAGAAGCATCCTAAAAAGAATGGTCGTAAACCAAACAAGGGTCCTAAGCAATTTCAGTCTCACAATGAAAAATCAACTCAACAAAATGATAAGGCAACTAAAAACAAAGGGAAGAAGACTGATAGACATTGTAACTTTTGTAATCGTGATGGCCACTTAGAATCCAAATGATTTGAGAAGATGGAAGCCTTGGAATCAGCAATGAAGAAGCAAAACATCCATTTGGAGAAATTTTCAACTTCAACTTCATCTTTAGGAATATCACTTTCTGCATGTCGTTGTCAAGCATCTCGGTCTGGTTATGCACTAAATGTATTTTTTCTTCTCATTCTCATGAGTGGCTCATTGATTCTGGAGCTTCTTATTACATGTCCAAAAATAAAGCCATGTTTTCTTATTTAAATGATTGTAACACCAAAAATATATATGTTGGTGATGATATCTCTTAGTGTTGTAGGGACTGCAACTATTCATCTAGACAATGGTCAACTTAATGATGTATTATGTGTTCCTACCTTATCCTCCAACCTTCTATCTGTATATCAGATAACTCATTCAGGTGAAGGTAAGACCATTGAATTTTCACCTCATGATGTTGTAATTAAGGAACTAAGAGATCCTAGACAAATTTTAGCTACTAACATTGCTGATGATTCTACAAGGTTGTATAAGTATAACAACTTTGGGTCATCAACTCTTCCCCTGGTATTTGTTGCTCATAATGATGAAGTGAGCAAACTTTGGCATGAGATATTTGGTCGCTTAAACTATCGCTCCCTTCAAAATCCATGTAAAGAAAATATGGTGATAGGTCTTCCTATGGTATCTTGCAGAGATGGTGTTTGTTCCAGATGTGTACTAGGAAAACATCATCGGGATAGTTTTGAAAAATGTGCCTCTTGGCACGCCTCAGCCCCTTTACAGCGTTTGCATAGTGATTTATGTGGTCCACTTCCAGTTGTTTCATTCTCTGGCTATAAGTATTTCTTAACTGTCATTAATGTTTTCTCCAGACACACTTAGGTATACTTCTTAAAACTCAAGAGTGAAGTCTTTAACATGTTCTTGACCTTTAAGGCCTTTGTTGAGAAAAAATATGGACATCAAACTCTTAAGCTAAGATTTGATAATGGCAGAGAATATGTTAATGATAAATTCATTAACTTTTGCACTATGAATCGAATTCAATTGCAACATATTGTTCCATATACTCCACAGAAAAATGGTGTCGCTGAAAGGAAGAATCACACCTTAAAGGAAATGGATAGTTGTATTCTTCAATATAAATGACTTAGCCTTAATTTTTGGGCAGAAGCAATTAAATGTGAAAATTAAATAGTAAATTGCACTCCTACTAAGGTTTTAAAGTATATCACTCCAAAAGAAGCATGGAGCTCAATTAAACCAGATGTAAGTCACTTTCGTGTTTTTGGAAGTGAAGCATGGGCCCATATTCTAGATGAGAAACATAAAGCCTTAAAACCTAAGAGTGAAAAATGTATTTTTGTTGGATATTCTGAAGATTGTCAAAGGATATATACTTTTTCAACCTAAATCCAAAAATGTTATCATTAGAAGAGATGTAAAGTTTACTGAAAATATCGGCCTACAAGCCTAGTTCGGCGGATGTTCCCCCTCTATCTATCCCTTCTAGTTCTAAAAAATTTTCCTTCTTTAGATGATGACAATGAGGATGAAAATCCTCCCCCACCTTCTCAGGATCCTCCTTTAGCTCCTCAGCTTCCAAATGGGTCTACACTACTGGGGATACAACAGGTGCTCTTGCAGGTGATCCTACAGATCAACGTCATACACATTCTCAGTTCGATAGAGTCTCTAATTTACTAGCTCAAGCTTCAGCGAATTATGACCCTGATACATTTGCAGAAGCTTCAGGCCATCTAGATTGGGAAGCAGCTATGAATGAAGTATATCATTCATTATTGGAAAATGATACATGGGACCTTCTTCCTCTTCCAAAGGGACGAAAACTTTTTAGATGCAAATGGGTTTACAGGACCAAGTTTGGACCGGATGGAAAGGTTGATAAACATAAAGCTTGTAAAGGGTTTTTCACAAGTTGAAGGCATTGACTATACTGAAACCTTCTCCCCTGTTTCCAAAATGAACTCTATCCGCCTTGTTCTTTCCCTTGTTGCCTCTTTCAAATGGGAAGTCCATTAGATGGATGTTAAATATGCCTTCTTGCATGGGGACTTGCATGAAGAAATGTATATGGAACAACCTCCTAGATTTATTCAAATAGACTCCAACCTTGTATGTTAGCTTAAGAAATCCCTTTATGGCCTCAAGCAAGCCCCTAGGGCTACGAATGCCAAAATGGATAGCTTTCTTTTAGATATTGGCTTTTCTAGGTGTCATTCTGACAACACTGTCTACAACAAGAAAGTGGGTAAGTCTCTTATTGTGCTTGTTCTTTATGTTGATGATCTTATCCTTACTAGCAGTGATCCCAACCTTATAAACCATGTGAAGTCCAACCTTAAAAAGCAGTTTGAAATGACGGACTTAGGACACTTGCATTATTTTCTTGGTCTTCAAGTCTTGCAATCCAAAGAAGCTATTTCCCTTTTCCAGTCCAAGTATGTCTGTGATCTTCTATGCCACTTTCACATGAAATAATGTAAGCCAACCACTTCTCCCTTTCACTCTAGAGCCAAAATTTCAGTCACTTGCACTTCCCCTGAAGTTGATGCTACCTTATCCCGTCAGCTTGTTGGAAAAATTTTGTATCTAACCCATACCCGTCCCGACCTTTTGTTTGTTGTTGGCATTGTTTCTCGGTTTATGGAAAACCCACATGAAAGTCATTGGAAAGAAACTAAAAGAATACTTTGTTATGTTCGAGGTATGGTTCAATTTTGGATTCATTACAATGCATAAACATCTCCTCTATTGGTTGGTTTCATTGATTCTAATTGGGTTGGTGACCCTAATGATCGAAAGTCTACTACAGGTTATGTCTTCACTCTTGGTTCTGGACCTATTACATGGGCTTGCAAGAAACAAAGTGCCATTTCTCTCTCTTCAGTAGAAGCAGAGTATCGTGGCAGTGTTGAAGCTAGAAGGGAACCCCTGTGGCTTCGTCAAATCCTGTCAGAGTTTGGTTTTCAGCAGCAACATTAGACTACAATTTGGTGTGATAATCAAACTGTCATTCAACTATGCAAAGATCCAATCCAACATCAGTGCAACAAGCACATTGAACTACACTTGCACTTCATCAGAAAGCCCATTCATGACCATGTTCTTGAAGTGCACTATTGTTCAACTGATGATCAAGTTGTAGACATATTTACAAAGGCTCTCACAGAGGCATAGTTTACTAAACTTCGATTTATGGTTGGAGTTCACGAAGTTGTAACTAAGGGGGTATAGGCTCTAATGCCTCCTTCCTTCTCTTATTGTGTCATATTTGTACATCCTTCAATCCTACCCCAAGTTGTTCTTAAGGGGGGGATGTTAGGATAGTCCTACACATAGGAAAT
>APFE031627472.1:714-35618 GCA_000404065.3 Pinus taeda | reverse complement strand
CTCGGATAGATCTTTCTAACGAGCTATCATACGTGTCAAACGGAGATCGTATGCCAAAGTTACGACCCCGGGAAATTTATGTACCAATTTACCCAAAACAGGGTCCACAATTTGGCGTTTCATCTTCTAGGGGTAGGTTTTGGAATGTGAAGGGTTTTCCATTGTTTCTCAACAATAAATAGGCCTTCGAGCCTCATTGTAACACAATTCGGAAAAGTTCAGAGGCATGTAGCCGCACATCTCTTCTCAGAGATAAGCTACCATCACCCTAGCTGGTTTATTTCCAATTCTGGTTGTAAGCATATTTCGGTATTTTCCATTAATGAAATGAAGTATTATTTCCGCTGCATCTCTTTACTTATGGTTATCACATCTCTATATTTATGGTTATCTCTGTAATCTATTGCGTTTCTGTTTAAATCTAGATCACAGAACTACTGAGAATTCCTTCCATCCAGCTCCATAACTGATTTTCCCATACACAAGCATTGAACAGGTGGTTTATAGATTCCTCCTTGACGAGGCACATAGGGCATCTTGAGGGTCCCCTGAAACCTTTCTTGCACAAGTTGTCCCACGTTAAAGTCTTGTTTCTCATTAGAAGCCAAAGGAAGGTCCTGATTTTCAGCCAGAGTAGGCTGTCCCAAACTTTGCTGCACCAGGGCACGGCTTCTACCTGTTCTTCCTTTTCTATTATGTCCCTAGCTTCTTTTAATGAGAAATTACCATTACCTTTCAAAACCCATCTTAGCTTATCATCCTCTTCAGTTGTCCAAATCTTTCTTTTGAGGATTCTCTCATTGAGTTGCTGAAAGCTTTCATTGTTCTCCTCTGTATTCCCAGGATTTAAATTGATCCAGTCCCTCCAAATCGGATCCCTACTGCTTTGAGTCCAATACTGATTAACTCTATGTCTTCCCTCATTTTGACTTATTCGCTTGAGGGTAGATAGCTCTGGGGTGTCCAGTTTAGGGAACTGCTGCCATGCATCTTCCCAGAACATGGCCAGCCTTCCATTGCGAATCTCCCAAAAGCTGTGCTCTTGTACTAAGCTCCTGTTATTCCTGGCATGGTTCCATATTGACGATCCTTCCGAGACTTCCTGTAGTCTTATGAGGTCCTGAGTATCACAGCCTGGAGTGTATTTTTCCTTCCAATGCCTCGCCCAAGGTAAATTGGGTTCTTTAATCCATTTCCACCATATCTTAGCTCCAGAGGTTCTGTTGACCACCCAAGGATCTGCTAAGTTCAGCCCCCCCATAGATTTTGGCTGGCATAGCTTATTCCATGCCACCAAAGCCCACTTCTTCTTATCCCCATTCCCATTCCATAAAAAGGATCTTTGTATGTTTCTCATTTGTTGCAGAATGCCCTTGGGGGCTGGAAGCATAGAAAGTAGATATTGCGGAATTGCCTGCAGAACAGCCTTGGTTAAGATAAGTCTACCCACCAGGTTGAGGGCTCTGTTCGTCCAATGCGAGCACTTTTTCTTCATGTTGGCTAGAACTTTCTCCCAGTGATTTTTCTGCCAAGGTTTCAGAGTCAAAGGAGCCCCTAGATATTTCGAAGGCAGGGAACCAATCCTGAATCCAAGAAGCTGGGACAAGTGAGCTTGAACTGCCGGATGAGTGTTGAAAAAGAAAATTGTGGACTTAGAAAAATTAATCTCCATGCCAGAAGCTTGGCTAAAGAGATAAAGGATACCCCTGTAAGCCACAGCCTCCTTCACCGTGGGGGTACCATGTAACATGGTATCGTCCACGAACTGTTTATGTGTGGTGGCTGGTAGCGATCTTATCGGTTGCATACCTTTTATAGATCCTTCTGCTTTCTTCTTGGCTATAATTCTACTTAGTCCTTCCATTAGGATTACAAATAGGAAAGGGGATAGGGGATCCCCTTGTCTTATTCCCCGCGAAGGAGTGAAAGGAGCAGATGGAGCACCATTGACAAGGATTGAATATCTTGGAGATTTGATGAGAGCAAGTATCCACTTGATCTAGGTCCCGCAAAAACCAAATGCATCCAAAACAGCTTCAAGGTATCTCCAGCTTACTTTGTCATAAGCTTTTGATAAATCCAATTGCATTAGCATTCCTACTTCTTTTCTCGAATGAAGCGAGTGAATCATCTCCTGCGCTAACAAGATGTTATCTAGAATTTGTCTACCCTCAACGTAGCCCGATTGCTCTTCCGAGATGATACCAGGAAGAATCGACTTTAGTCTATTGGCTATGACTTTTGAAATAATTTTATAGATAACATTACATAGGGCAATAGGTCTAAATTTATCAGGTGTCTTTGCTTCTTCAACCTTAGGAATGAGCACTAGAAAGGTGGAGTTGATGGATTTTAGAATGGTTCCTGAGCGTCTGGAATCCTCAACTACCTCCCAGACCTTCTGCTTGACAGTGTTCCAACAGGCCTTGTAGAAATTGATGGTGAATCCATCTGGACCTGGAGCTTTATCATTAGGCATGCTCCTGATTGCCTCCTCCACCTCCTCCATAGAGATTTCCCTACAAAGGGCCCAATTCTGATCTGAGGTAATGGACTTAGGAATGGCTGCTGTAAGTTCCTTGATGGCCTCCTCTCTGTTTATAGGTGGTTCCTGTGCAATTGAGCTGAAGTGATCCGAAAGTAGAGCAGATATGTCATTGTGATTCTTTAATATCTCCCCTGCGTTGTTTTTCAACTCAAGAATCCTGTTAGCACTTCTATGGTCTAGAGCCAACCTGTGAAAAAATTTTGTATTCTGCTCCCCCTCTCTTAGCCACTGGACTCTAGATTTTTGTTTCCAAAGTATCTCTTCTTGTATGCATCTTTTGTGCCACTGCTGTGAAAGAACTTTTTCCTGATCAATCGCTTCGACACTGTGGTTGCCTGCTGCTCCATTTCTGTGAATCAGTTCCAGTTTGTTCTCTAGAATGGCTTTCTCCTGGAATATATTTCCAAAAACGTTTTGTTCCAATCTTTTATCTTTTCTTTAGTTTCTTTCAGCCTCTTTTGTAGATTAAACATTTTGGAGCCTCTCACCTCCAAAGGTTCAGAACACCATTTATCTATCATCTCGAGGAAGTTAGGGTGGTCTAACCAAAATTTTTCAAATCTGAATGGTTTATTCCTTGGGGTACCCTGAACTTCAACAATAAGCGAAATTGGCCAATGATCCGACCCACCACTGGGAAGGATATCTGATTCTGCTGTTATACCATCCATTATAATGCTTTCTGAGATTAAAAATCTATCCAAGCAAAAAGCTATCAACCTTTCTCCCCCCCTTCTGTTGTTCCAGGTAAACATGCCACTCTTGGGGTGTATGTCTACCATTTTGACAGTTTCAATGAAACCTGTGAAGGCTTCTGCATTTCTATTAAGTTTCCTGAGACCCCCTTTTTTTTCCAAAAGGGTGGTTATCATATTGAAATCACCCCCCAGTATACACTTAGAACTTGGATGTCTATCAAGAAGTCTGGTTAATGAATTTAAAAAAATTATTTTGTCTTCTAATTTCTGAGGACTATAAATATTGATACAAAGGACAGATCCAAAGTTACCTATGGGTTGAAAATCCACCGCTATGAAGTGTTTGTTCGCCTCAGCTGATAACATCTGGATTTCCTTTGTGTCCCAAATGGTTGCAAGGCCACCTTCTCGTCCCTGTCTCTCAATCTCTAAAACTTCTATATTTCTCCCAAGCTTCCTACAAAGATTGTTGATACTAGAGCTGCTACATTTAGTTTCTTGTAAGAACATAATTTCCGTTCTGTATTTCTAGATTTTCCGCTTTAAGATTCTGTGTTTTTCCTGGCTGTTAAGCCCTCTTGCATTCCACGAGATGATCTTCATGTTTAACTGATTTTCATTGGAAGGACTGGAAAGCGCTAAGCGCCTTCATCTTCCCTGAGTTTATCATTATCATGCCTAGCTCCTATAGAACTTCACCACTAGTTCTACTGCCTCTTCTTTTCTTCTACTTTGAACTAGATGATTTCCATAAAAGACTTTTCGAATGTAAGCTATTGCCTTTTACTACACCTAGCTTCCTATTCTGCTTTTCTAATTCTGCTTTTTGCCTTGCTATGAACAGGTCGTTTACCTTCCTGATTTCTTCTTCCGATGTATTCTCTATTCCTCGGGCCTTCCAGTTCTCAGCAATTACTGGTAGGTTCATTCCCTCCCTGGCTAGTGCCTCTTCCCATTCTTGATCCTCACTTCCGCCATCACTGGTGAGCATGTCAGTTTCTTATTCTGTCTCCTCTGTTCTCTCCTGCATTTGAACTTCATTGTTGAGGTCCCCTTCATCCGTTCCTTCCCTGGTTGGTTCTTCCTTTTCCTCATGCTCTGCATCTGATGTTAGGGTTTTGTGCTTGTCCTCTGAATCTGTTTCAGGATCTAAGATCACAAAAGAGTTGCTGTGGTTGTTCCTGTCTGTATTCCCTTTGTTATTCTTCCATGTTCATGACATTTGTGGCACCGGAAGGGAATCTGCTCATAGTCTATAGCCTGAAAGTAGTCCTCGTCCCTGTATTCCAGCCAGAGCCCCTCATGCAGTGCCCCGGAAACGTCCATTTCAACACATATTCTAGCGTAAGAAATATACCTCTTTTGTAAGGTTGCTTCAGAGGCCTTGAAAAATGTTCCCAACTGGTCACCAATTTGTTTCAAAGCATTCAGACCCCAATAGTCTATTGGGAGAGAGAACAAACGAATCCAGACTGGGACTTGAGTGAAAGATTCTTTCTCCAGGGCGAAGTTTGGTTTCCATGGTCGCATGTATAGACCAGCTGAAGCCAAAAAGTATGGACCACCCTCAAAAATTCTATCCTTGTCTTCTAGGTTGGAGAAAAAAACTGTGAAGAAACCCTTGGCTCCCAAATGAAGCTTAACATCCCCCCTCAGCTTCCATTGTTGTCTAATCCAATGGTAAAGAGTCCTTTCAGATGGCCATATGCCCATAAATTTGCAGATGATAGCTTGTTCTGCCATGTGCTCTCTGTATGCCTGAATCTTTGGGTCAGTTATAACTACCCTTAGGTTATTGGTCTTTTTTGGTTTGCAGACCCCATTTGATGAAGCGTATTTATTGGGGCTTTTGCTTGGCTCCCCCTCCTTTTCTGACTTTCCTTGCCTATTATCTGTTTGCTCCCTGTCTTCTTCATCTTGTCGTTCCTCATTTTCTGATGATTTAATTATTGAGGTGATTTTGTCTTTAGTTCCTGTCAGGCTTTCACCCACTGTGCCTTTGCCTTCCGTTGTTCTGTCTGGCTTGTCAGTTTCCCCTTGTATTTTCTCCTTATTCCTTCTGTCGTTCTGCTTGTTATTGTCAAGCCCATAAATCCTGACCCCTTCCTTCTTATTTTGCCTCTGGTTCTGCATGATTATCTGTTTGAAAGTAGGCGCCCCACTAGACCCCTCTGCCCCCATTCGATCGTTCAGCTCTTGACCTTTGCGATACAGTGCTGTGAAACGAGAGATTACCACTTCCAGCCCTGCAATGGTATCAGCACATTGGAAAATCTAGTTCCGTCCTTGACCACTGACTACAGCAGAAGGTTCAGACCTGCCGTTACTGCAAGTGCAGAGGGACAAAGCCTGCGCTTGTCACAGGTGCTCAAACCCTAGCAGCCACCATCGATCCTGCGCTCTCTCCCTCCAACTTGCGCACCTCCTCGATACCCCTTAATTCAACTTCCCTTCCTTCTGAAAAAATTATCTAGTTAATGTTAAATAATTAAAGTAAAACATTTATTTTATTTTTGAAAGAAAGTTAAAGGAAAATTTGTTTGGAAATTTTGAATAGAAAGAAAATTCAAAATTTTTAAGACAAAATTTTAGTAGAATTTTTTATATAAATTTTGCAGGGAAATTTTTCAACCAAAATTTTGGGGGTGGGTGGAGGGAACTTTGGAGTGAATTTTTTTGAGTGAAATTTTTTGGGGGGAACTTTAGAAGGAAATTTTCATTCTCTAAGTTATATATTTTCATTAGGAGATAGTGCATTGGTATCATTCAACATCTTCTATAAAAATTCGTGGATTCTTGTGATAGTGAAGTTTCTCTTTCTGTAGCATCAACATCTTCTTCATGCAACATATTGATGAATATAACAAAAATTCTTTCACTATGAATAAAGAGTCAAAATTTCCACTTAGTGTGGAGTTTAATGAAAGTATAAGTAATGATATTAATCATATTGATCAAGAAAGTCTTAATCGTAAGAATGATGAGAGAACCACTAATGAAGGGGAGGATGAAGAATTTCTTCCATATAATAATTTTAAAGGCACATATGAGGGTAATGCATTTTCTCTGAGTCAGGATTTCAAAGGTGCTCATGATGATGATGAATTTCATCTGAGTTAGGATTTCAAAAGTACAAATGAGGATGTTGAAGGATTTCCTCCAAGCAATGATTTGAAAGGTACAAACAATGATCATGAATTTCCAACAAGCGAGGATTTCAAAAGCATAGATAATGATGGTAAAGGATTTCCTCTAAGGGAGGATTTCAATGGAAGAAATGAGGATGGTGAATAATTCCCCTGAGTGAGGATTTCAAAATCACTAATGATAATGATGGATTTCCTCCGAGCGAGGATTACAAAAGCATAGATGATAATGGTGAAGGACTTCCTCTGTGGAAGGATTTCAATAGAATAAATGAGGATGGTGAAGAATTTCATGTGAGCGAGGATTACAAAAGCACCGATGATGATGATGGATTTCCTCCAACTGAGCATTTCAAAAGCACAATTGAGGATGCTGAAGGATTTCCTCCAAACAAGGATTTCAAAGGCACAAACAATGATGATGAATGTCCTCTAAGCAAGGATTTCAAAAGCATAGATGATGATGATGAAGGATTTCCTCCGAGAAAGGATTTCAATGGAAGAAATGAGGATGGCGAATAATTTCCCCCAAGTGAGGATTTCAAAATCTTTGATGATGATGATGATGTTGATGGATTTCCTTTGAGCAAGGATTACAGAAGCGCAAATGATGATGGTGAAGAATTTCCTCCAAACGAGGATTTCAAAAGCATTGATGATGATGAAATTAGGGGAGTTTTTAGGTCTAAAATGGGTCTCCTACGTAAATTATAAAATAATAGTGGAAATAATAAAATAAGATTAGATTACATCATCAAATTTTAGAGGGAAAAAAGAAAAAACTAATTTTTCAGCCTGTATTTTCAACTTATCTCCTTATGGGTTTACTCAAATTTTGAGAGGCAACACTCATTGGATGCAAAATTTGATTTCTCATCCAAGAAGTACCCATGTTGTATACTTTCGATGGAACTTGCTACACGAAAAATGAGAAATACATTAAAAATGTGATTGCAATCTCGTTTTTTCATGTATTTTTCATTTTCCATGTAGCATGGTCCATAAAAAGTATGCAACATGGATACTCCTTGGATGAGAAATTAAATTTTGAATCCAACGAGTACTCCCGCTCGAAATTTGAGTAAAACCTTAGGGAGATAAGTTGAAAATACGAGTTGAAAAAGTTGTTTTATTATTTTTTAATCTTTTTACTTTTTTACTCCAGAAATGGTGAATCATCCCCCATGGTTGACATCATCATCTTGAATCCTATTGGTTCTTATGAAGTTTATTTTGGTTGTACATTTTTCTTAGAGGCCGATTTTAGACCTAAAAATTCCCCTAATGTGGATTTTCTCTGAGCAAGGATTACAAAAGCACAGACAATGATGGTGAAGGATTTCCTCCAAGTGGGTATTTCAATGGAAGAGATGAGGATGGTGAACAATTTCCTCCGAATTGGGATTTAAAAAGCATTGATGAAGATGGTGAAGAATTCCCTTCGTGTGACGATTTTAAAAACATAGATGAGGATGGTGAAGGATTTCCATCAGGCGAGGATTTTAAAGGCACCAATGATGCGGATGGATTTCCTCATGACGGATTTCCTCCAAGTGAGGATTTAAAAAGAACATATGATGATAGTGAAGAATTGAATCCTGCAAGTGAGGTTGTTAATGAATATTTTCCAAGCAAGGATGGTGACGAAATGTTCAAAATGATCATAGTGAGGATAATATTCCTCCTAATTATTATGAAAATGCTTATAGAGAAGATAATGAAATGATGGAGACATTGAAAGCAAATATTGTATTTAGGAGTAGGACTAGACATTTTTATATCAATCCTAGATATTCGAGTTATATAAGGTATAGGACATAATATCTCACGAAAAGAAGTTATATCAGATATTTGATTTCAAATGAATGTTGTCAAAAGGATTTCTTGAAACACATGGATTTTAGGTTTGCATTGGAGAAAAGGAAGAGATATTTTTCATTGAATAAAAGCATGAAAAATTCATCTTTAGTGGGGTGCATGCAATCTACATTGGCATGTTATGATTATCATATTGGGAATTTATTGCTCTATAGAAGGCTTTCAAAAAGTTTCATTCAATTGGTAATTTTCGTCTATTAAGAATTCAAACATGATTGAAAAAAGATCCCACATTTTATTCAAAACTTCATCATATACGAGAGATTGGGCCATCAAAAAATATTGCGATGTCATGAAAGCAAGACATCTTTTCAAAACATGGAGAGTGTATTCCAAATAAAGACACAATACATATTCCATATAATTTCTCAAGACGAGAAATCTGCAACTTGTACAAAGAGTATGCAGAAGGTGTTGAAGGAGATGGTAATTTTATTACATATGCATATTTTACGAGGATATGAAGGAAAGAACCCAACAATGTTCGTATACCTAAGAAGTCAAGGATGGGGGTTTACAATACATGTGCTTCTCTTAAATCAAGAAGGGATAAATTTCAAGTGGGAGAAAGAGGTATGCATTCATAACAATTTTTTTTTAAATTAGATAGTTATCAACTATAAAAATGTGTTTATCAATTGCTTTATTTTATGTTATGTGCAAATTCCATTGTCAACGCACTTCAAGAGCATTGAAATCAACAAACAAGTGAAAGGAAAAAGGTGTATAAGCATCAAAAGAAGTGTTACGATAATCCAAATAAATATTTGGTTTTGCTAATTGATGGTACGAATTAGAAGAAAACACTTCTTCCACATTTTGTTTGAACACTAAAAAATTTAAAAGAGGAAATTTTTATTCAATTTCACTTGGTCAGTTTTAAGGGGAAAATGTGTCCAAGGGTTTACTTCACAGCTCCAAATATTCATAATGATGTAAATATGACCATAACCATAATTCATTGTGTTATTTCTCATTGGTCTGGTAATATTCCTGAAGTTTTGTATTTGCAGTTAGACAACACTAGTCATGAAAACAAAAATAAAATTGTTTTTGAATATCTAAGAATGCTTGTTGAATTGAGATTTTTTCAAAAGGTAAAGGTTGGTTTCCTTCTTGTTGGGAACACTCATGACCATATTGATAAGATGTTTAGCTATTTTTAGGTAACATTGAGGACAAAGGATGTTGAGAGTCTGTCATCATTAATTAAATGTATTAAGAAATCATATGTTTCATAGATTATTTTTCACATGTTGGAAGAAACTATTGACACACGAAGGTTTGTTCTAGGATTGCATGGTGAAGAGAAATGCATTGAACAACTTAATGACATTAGCTTCTAACATCAATTTCGTATCAAAAAAAACTAATGGGAAAACACTTATACGGGGCAAGAAGTATTCAACTACTGCAAAATGGGGTTCGTCATCACGTTTAGAATTTTAGAAGTTCATTCCAGATCATCCAATATTTTCATAAAATATATTGTTATTACAACTAGTTCATAAAATTCATAATGCACGAAGGCATAAGAAAGATATAAATTATTATGAATGCTTGGGAAAAAATAAAAAATCTATTGGAGATACATATGAGTACTTTGATGTTGTTAATTCAGTTTGGCGGGAGTCTTTTTTCAATAATCAAAGTGATATCATTTCAACATCAAGAAATGAAGATACACTTTTGAAAACTTCGTTTATTTGGCCACAAAATATGATAAGTGAACATGAGGAAAGAGGCATGGTTGAACAACAATATCATGGTATTATTAATTCTTCACATGTGGAGGAAAGAGAAATGTATGTTAGTTCTAGAAGATCATGTGCACAACGTGAATCCATGGAAGACCTTTATAGGGGTTCTATGCAAGATGTTAAGAATGGTTGCATGATTGCAATGTCACGAGAGGGAGATACACATGGTTATATACTATGAGTTTCCAAGGTTATACAAGTCATTAAATAAAATGATATTATAGTAGTTCAAGTACATTCATATGTCATAGATACACACCCATCCAATGGTGTGTACAAGCCAGAGTTGGTAGTTTATAAATAAATTAACAGAAAAAGGAAAAATAAACGTACAAATATAAATTGTCGTTGCATTGATCTTTTGAAATTGGAGGATGTTGACATACTTGTTTATGGCTTCAATTTAAAAAAGAGAGGAACTCTTTACTTCTGGACCATAGCGATGATGAAGAGGTTTCTACCATAAGAAAAAGTGTTAAGATGGGATTCTGTTGAACCTAGTCATAGATCTAGAAGAATTTTGAAATCTAAAATGGTGGGAGTCTGTTGAACCCAGTCGTAGATCTAGAAGAATTTTGAAATCTGAAATGGTGGGCATGCATGTTAACTCATATGGGGCACTAGTTAATAAACGAGAAGAATATGGGTCATCTTCATATGCTTCTAGTCATTCATTTGAAGATGTTGTAGATTTTAATGGTGTGCCAGAACCTATGAATGATTTCGAATAATTGTCTAAGACATTTTACATGAATGATGTTTGCAATGGTAACTTGAAATAAATATTTTGACTTCCATATGATCTTACATAAAGTTATGAGTCATTTCTATGTTTGTTGGTCCAATATATGTTTTAATTATGAAGAATTCATTTGTTTAGAATATCCACAATGCAACAATAACATTGGGAAATAATTTATGTTTCATTCAATCGACTAATATTGATATTTGGATTAAAAGTAAAAAAATATTAGAAATTAATGTTAAATTTTTAATTATATGGTGATATGGTCATGATATTATTTATTGTTATCATTTGATATGCCATAGTTAAAAAAAAATGTTGCGATTTTAATGTCTCACTAAAAGGGGATACTTCATTTTGATGGTTGATTTTTATTTTTTTTTTGCAATGGGACAAGTTGCCTTAGGCTAAGATTCGAAAAAATCTATACTTTTAGAATTTAAAATAAAAATTACTTAGTTTGAGGGGAACATCTCAATTGGTGATTGAAGTAATGTGAAATTTGTGAAAACTAAGAGATCTAAGGTTCAAATTACCCTGATTGTGACCTAGTTTATGGAGAGGAGGATAGGTCATAGACCCCCAAAGGTTTACTGGTAGTTACGTGTAAAGTGGGTTGTTGGGTTCCTCTCGGATACAAAAAAAAAAAATACACTTGGTATAATGACTCTTTCATTAAGGTGTTAATTTTTAAGGTTTTTTAGTCATATAATTTGCCCATAATGCCATGGTTGAAATATGTTGAAAACTTAAGGTTTTTTTAAGTCATGATATTTGGTTTTAATTTTATGGTTGAAAATTTGTCGAAAGTTTAAAATTTTTCTGAGTCATGATATTTTATCTTTAATGTTATGGTTGAAAATAGTTACAATTTTAGGGTTTTTTAGAGTCATGATATTTTATCTTTAACGCCATGGCTGGAAATTGTTGGAATTTTCATGCTTTTTAGAGACATGATATTTTATCTTTAACGTCATGCCTTGAAAATGTTAGAATTATAAGGTTTTTCAGAGTCATGATATTTTATCTTTAATGTCATTGTTAAAAAATGTTGAAATTTTACCCAAATTAAAAAAGTTCAAAATTTCCAACATCAACATTGTTCATTTTTAGGGTGTCCTTTCATGTTTTTTGCACAAAAAAAAGTTGGTTTTTACTACCATTTTTAAAAATTGTTGAAATTTTACCCCAAAAAAACGTCCTTCCAATATAAAACTCTTCGTTTTTTAGTTGTTTTTTCATGTTTTCTGGGAGCTTTTGGCTAGAGTTCTCATTTTGAGGTTATAGCTATGATTAAGTTGGTAATTTTTTTGTGAATTATTTCCCATCCTTGACGAGGCAATATTTTTTGGCTCTCTGCATGAATATTTCATCCTACATGTACACGTATGGACTTCCAAACACCAGTTTGCATACATCAAGGGGAACTACATCTAGTTTTACTTGATCAATAAAATCAACACTCATAGCAAATCTAATTTTGCATTTTTTTTACCTTTATCTTTGCATCCTTATTTACCTATCCAAATGGACATGGGATTGGATGATCACAAACTTCCAATCCCAATTTGTTGATGAGCTCTACCACAATGAGGTTCTTTTACGATAATGAGTCAAACATAGCATCAATCTTGGTACTTTTAACATGTATCTTTATATGGAAGACCTTGGTTTTTTCGTTCTCTTCTTATTGTTAAAGGCTATTCATATTCACCTCCTTCTGTGTTGGAATAAGGAATTACTTAGAGAGGGGGCAAACCAGTAATAGTGAAGTTCTTTAAATTTTAAGGATAACCATTTAAATTTTTTCACTATGGTCAGTTAAATGCGAGAGCTTTCATGCACAATACAAATGATCAACAGATAATGAATTCACATATACATACAATCCATCACATGATTAGCATAGACATATTGACACAATAATTTTTATGTGGAAACCCAAAGGGAAAAAAACCACCAATTTGTTTGTTATGAAGATGTAAATTAAGAACCTACTTAATTACATCAATTTGTTTTTCAGCACCCACTCACAGGAGTTACCAACCCCTTTAATATAGAAAGCACCTACTTTCCAAGAGGCACCAACCTCTTATGAATGCAAGCCACCACCTATTCTATCCATTGTTCTACCTTTCATATAATTTTCAAACTGAAAACAAAGGCAATTACATATACATAGAAATACCAATCTGGTTCACTACATTATTATACTTCTGCTCTCAGTCCTCTACTATTCCATAGGATCTCTCAGCCTCACACAACAACACCCTATCCTCTACTCACTCTACAACACTCTGCTTTAGTTCAACACTTGTGCCAGTTTCTCTATTTTCACACTCTCTTCTCCATTCTCTTCAGCACATACACAACAATATATATCCTCCAGTTGCTCAATGGCAATCCTAAGTTTTGTTCCTCTGCTGCATTGGGCTCATTGATGTCTTTGTCGACATACACACTTTTCGAGGGGTGTATTCCTGGCATGGCACTCCATTCTTATGTTTCATCCCATTTTACGAATTCTTCCACTGCATTAAAACATGAAAATGGGCTTCGTTCACTTCACCATTTCCCTATGTGATTCTCCATGCCAAGAATTGAATATCATACCACCTGCATACTCTAATGAGACTCCCCATGCTTCTTCATGGTTCACAGAGCTTGATTGTACTTCAGGCTTCTTTGTCCTTCGTTTATTTCTATGAGGTGTGCACAAGAAGATCAGGGATGGATTTCTTTCAACTTTGAGACAAACCTCAACGCTCTTTTCTACACATCGTGCTCCTTGCTGCCTTCACCCAATGATCTTTGACATTCATTATTTATTCGAGTGACACTAACCTTCTGCATGCATTTACTCTCCAGTTGTCGACCCGTCCAACCTTCAATATTCTTTTGTATTGAACTATCGGACCCTAAACATATCAAAAATTTAGTAAGTGAGTTGTTACGATATCACAGAGTTTCAATGCCTTTATCCCATTATTATATCGGTGCTTACCCTGTTTTCCACCATACGATCACTGCTTATGACTTGTGGAATACTCCTTTTTATCGGAATATCAAAGCTCTCATATCTCATAAATTTTATTAAAAAAATGCTACGAAATTGAAAGACTATGTTATGCCTTTTGCCCCTTTTGCTTAGCCTTTATTTAGTTCCACCATGGAACTAAGAGTTATGACTAGTGGCTTCATATACCACTGTAGTGTTATATTGAATCCCAAACATATCATAACTTTTATTGAAAAGACCTTACGAAATCACAAGGTCCCTATTAGATTTTAGCTCCCTCCGCTTATCCCTTTATCACATTTCCTCCACAAGACCAGGTGCCATGACCAGTGGTATAACATTCAGGTGCTAAGGCCTTCAGGATCCTACCAGAGACCTATCTCACTGTGTATTCTCTCTCTCCCTTGGTTCTTTTGGACTTCTATATCCAAGCGCCACACCCATCAGAGCCCCTTTCATCATAAATTTTCTCCAAAATAGTTAACAGAGGAGTTTTGAAGTTTCAACCACCGAAATACTTCCCACATGGCATCACACATCACTTAGGTGTTAAGCCCTCTCTCTTCTCTTGGTTCTTTAGATCTCCCTTGACCATGTGCCACTCAAAATCGGAAGTTCCTTTCATCGGAACTTTTTCATAAATCAATTGCACAGGAGTTACAAGAGCTCCAACTTTCGATATACAACCTCTAAGATGATGTCGTGTGTATGTCATCGTTTCCACATGGTGCCTCCTTAGTGGTGACATGTGTCACCTAGATTTTTCCCATTAGGCCACCCAAAATGTCGAATCTGCTTTCCACATGTCCTTCGAACCACCACGTCATGCTGATATCATATGCCTCGTTAACTTCTTAGGGCCAATCACCAGACGTCGTGTGTCCTACCAGAGGAGAGAGAAAGGGTCCCTTGGTCCTTTGTTTTTGCAACAAATTCCTTTGTATTTCCTCATCCTCACAAACCTCTGCACTTTCAAAAAATTGCAATTTATAAGGAAATACGAGGTTCTGAAATATCTAGGCTCTGAGGCTCTGAGGTTCCAAGGTTCCAAAATCTCTAGGCTCCAAGGCTCCGAGGTTCAAAGGTTCCAAAATCTATAAGCTCTGAGATCACGACCTTCGATATTTGAGCCTCCCGAAATTTCTCCTGCTGCCCTAGTTCCATGCCATCTCATGTCCCTGTTAAGTAGACCACCTAGGTCCCGGTGTTCTGATATGACATGCCACATTTCTTTTGATATCGAGTTTTTAAATTCAAGATCTAATGTTCTGCATTCTCCGATTGACTAAACCTCCTTACGAGGTCCCGATATGCCAACCTGATCTGATATTTCAACCTACTTAAGACTAACTTTGACAGTCAATAAATTTTGATCATTATGTCCATTCATGGACTTCCACATACCGTTGGAAAGATATTTCATAGCAATTTCAAGTGGAGAGAGTCTGATGTAGGCTTTGAGCCCATTTTCTACCTAATAAATGACTGCAAAATCTTTGTTGTTCTTTTCACCTTGGCCCTTCTCTTATGCTTGGAATCCTGGAATCCTAACCACCATAATCATCGTTTTATGGCTTCTCCAATAAGCCTGCTACTATGGTGATTATCTACAGAGAATTGCAACAACCATGGCACTCCCCTAATCTTTATAGATAAAGCATATCAATTCTAGCCCAATTACCATCATAGCTAGGCCAATGGACATCAAATCTAACATCTGTTGCAACAAGCATCCATGTTGATCTGGTTGACATCAATGCCAACACATTTGCAGCCACTAGCCATCCAGACAATACCAACTATCCAACAATCTCCTCCTTTGGAATTGATGGAAACAACATAAGCTCCCCCTCAAGCTAGGCATGATATTCTTCATCGTTGTTCTTCTACGATGCATCAATAGTCTTCTCCCCCTTTGGAATCAGTGGCAAACAATTCCCTTGAATACTTCCCCTAAACCACTACAGCCTACTTTTCAATTGATCCCACATGTTGAGTAGTTTCCAACACACGCTATAGTTGAGTCATTTGGGAGGAGGAGTCACAAATCCTATCTGTTGCCTGAGATATTCAAAGGGTTCTCATGCCAGTGGCTTAGTAAAGATATCTGCAATTAGTCTTTAGTGGCCACATATTCAATTCAAACAACACTGGTTGCAACCTACTATATTAAGAAATGGAACTTGATAGGGATGTGCTTGGTCTTTCAGTGCATCATAGGATTCTTAGAGATATTGATGGCACTAGTATTATCACACATGATTGGAATGGGATCAGTAAAATCCACCTTAATATCCTTCAAGGTATGCTTCATCCATATAATTTGTGAGAAACAAGTGGTAGCTGCAATATATTTTTCTTCAGCAGTTGATAAAGAAATTGAGGCATGTTTCTTTCTTACCCAAGACACTAAGCAGTTTCCCAAAAAGAATGTTGCACCTGAGGTGCTCTTCCTATCATCAATATTGCTTGCCTAATCAACATCATTATAGGCCTACAACTTAAAATCTCTACTTTTAGCATACCACATTCCATAATCAGTTGTTCCTTGAAGATATTTGAAAATCCTTTTTACATCTATGACATGAATTTCATGAGGAAGAGCTTGAAATCTGGCCATAAGACCCACTTCTTACATGATGTTTGGTCTCAAAGTTGTGAGATACAACAAGCTTATTATCATTTATTTGTACTCAGTCTAATTTATCAGCGGTGTTTCATCTTCCTTACACAATTTTCAACATGTAACCATAGGAGTGCTAACTGGCTTGCAATCTTTCAACTGGAACTTCTTCAGAGTTTATTGTAGGTACTTGGATTGGGAGACAAATACCCCATTTTTAGACTGAGAAATTTGCAATCTTAAGAAGAAGGACAATTCTCTAATCATGGACATCTCGAACTTTGTTTGCATACATTTTATGAATTGTTGTCCCAATTGTTCTAGGTCATTACCAAAGATTATGCCATCCGCATACACAACTACAATTAGTAGATGGTCATCTTCGCACTTTATTTATAGATTGTTGTCTATAGTACTTTCATTAATTCCTTGTTGTTGAAGGTATCAATCTAGTCTTGCATACCAAGCTCTAGGAGCGTGTTTGAGTCCATATAAGGCCTTTTTTAGTTTGCATACAAGCTCTTTATCTTCAATGAGTGTGAATCCTTTTGGCTACCTAATATAAACCTCTTCTTCCAGATCTCGTTTGAGAAATGTGGAATTTATATACATCTCATATACCTTGATATTTTTATGACTGGAAAAGGTAAGAAACATTCTGATAGCTTCTAGTCTCACTATTGGTGCAAAGGTTCCTCGAAATCTATGCCTTCTATCTGGGCATACTCTTTGCAAACAAATCAAAACTTGTTCTTAATTACTCTACCTTGCTCATTTAGTTTATTTTTTAAGACCCATTTTGTACCTATGACACCTTTCTCTTTAGGTCTTGGAACAAGCTCCCAAGGGTCATTCTTCTCAATATGGTCAATTTCTTCATTCATAACTTTCACCCAGAACTTGTCCTCACTTGCCTAGATGAGATTTTTCAACTCGATCTGAGATAGCAGAGCAAGATTTGCACAACTTGAATTTCCAACAAATTTCCTCCTGCTTTGAACACCAAGTCTTTGGTCTCCAAGAATTTGACTATCGGGGCGTTCTTTCTGTGCGTACCTGGAATATGTTTTGGGCCTTAGGGTTGTGCTTGTTTCCACGTCTTTGTTATCTAAATTTTTTTCATCTTGATCTAAGGGTCGGATGTATGAACTCTCTTCTCCATATGAGTTCATGTTTCCTTTGGAGGACTCAAATTGTGAAGCTATTTCATTTACTACTACATCAATGCAATCCTCAACCTTCTTTGTTTGTTTGGTGTAGCACTTGTATCCTTTACTTTAATCAGAGTACCCGATTAATATACCCTCATCGGCACATGAATCAAACTTTTCAGGATTTTTATCATTCCTTTTGATAAATAATTTTCTCCCAAACACCTTGTAGTGTTTAAATGATGCAGGTATCCCCTTCCACAAATCATAGAGAGTTTTATCAATATTAGGCCTGAGTTGTGTTCTATTTGATAGCTACATTGTTACTTGTGTTTCTTCTCCCCAAAAGATGTGAGGTACATTTGCTTCATCGATCATAACTCTAGTCATTTCCTGGATTGTTATGTTCTTTCTTGTAAGGTCCCCTCCTAGGGTCCTTTACCAAATCTATATTCTCTAATTTTACATGAAATAAAAGGGCAATAATTTATCTTTGACAAGACATTTAAACGATGATAATTTACCATTTAAAATCTAATTCCTACAATTTAAATAGTGAACATTTCATTTCTATCATTTACATGAGTAATCTAAGCATAGAGGAATATTTGTACCGATAGCTCAGTGGAGATGCCCTTGAGTTGTTGCTCCTACTGGAATGCTCCTCTTGACTACTGACTGGATTTACCTCCCAACCAACTAGGAAGTAGTTCCAAGCCTAGGAAACCTCCACAGGTTCCCTAGCCCTCTGAGCCCAAATCCAACCAAATGTAGTGTATCCAAGATGAATAATATTCCCTCCTCTCTCTAAAACAATTCCTCCAAAACCACAACCAAACCAAAACCAAAACCAAGCATCCCCCTTCCTCCCCTCATCCTTCCCCTTTTATACCCCTCCTCTTCTCCACCTCAACCACCTCTCATTAATGTCATAACTTGTCCCTCATCCTTACATTTGACTTCTCTTCTCCCAAGTAAACATGAGAGGACATTTGGGAATGTGATATGAATATAAAATTGAGTAATTTATTGGAGAGGACCATGTCTTCTCCCAAGTAAATGTGAGAGGACATTTTGGGGATGAGAGATGAATATATTTATTGGTAATTAATTGGAAAGGACCATGTCTTCTCCCAAGTAAATGTGAGAGGACATTTTGGGGATGAGAGATGAATATATAAATTGGTAATCAATTGGAAAGGACTATGTCTTCTCAAAATTAAAAATTTAGGGAGTTAAATTGGGAATAATAACAAAATTTATATCAGTACCAAATTTACAGTTTCACCAATGTAGGTATGTACCAATATTTCTTGATAATTATAAGTCCATATTTTAAGGAAATTTGAACACTTGGTAAAATTTGCAGGATAAGATTAAATAAGTCATTACATACACTCCTCCTTCATAAAACTTTGTCCCGAAGTTAGAGTGTAAAATATACAAGAGTTCAAAGTAGTTTGGAAATAAGGCATAGCAAATGGAGAGAGAGTTATAGCAGTAAAATTTGATAATTCAGATAATGACATCACATCCCATCAAGAGTCTCCAACTAATCTATATCCTCCTATCCTTCCTGACCTACTTTTGTTCCCACCCTATCCATCCTCTACTTCTATATACGGTGGCATCGGCTATAGCAATCTAACCACTAATAAAACCAATATGGCGGAAGTGTCGACTCTATCGACCTAACTTCCCTAGTAGGTAACTAGAAATCATCATCACACATCTAGGGGAGCATGTCCACCACTACCCTCCCACGATTCTAAGTTTGAAGGTTACACGGTGGGAAATACCTCCACCCCTCCTTACAACTAGGGTCAACACCAACTAGTAATCATCATCAAACGTCTAAGGGAGCGTGTCCATCATTGCCCTCCCACGATTCTAGGTTTTGAGGTTACACAGTGGGAAATACCTCCACCTCTCCTTACAACTAGGGTCAAACCCCTATAATGGATCGCACTATAGCACTAGTTGGACTTGTCATCGAATAATCCAGTCAGGTAGTCTCGCCGCCTGTCATTTCCATTTTACCCATGTCATAAGAGTGCATATCAAGTAGATACCAAATGTAATAGAACAATGTACATCATACATTTCCTTATTGGATGTCTCGACCTTCCCCAATGGAATAGTAGATCTTGGTTATCATATGGTTCTTTCCAATCTGTAGATTAGTTCTCATCCCTACATATATATAACAGCAAAATAGATATAGATACATGATCTTAAACATCATGTTATTAAGTCTAGTACCTACGTGTCAATTTTGTAGTTCATATTGGAAATAAATCTTACATTAGATAAATCATAACTTCACTAAGTCATTTATTAGATAAATCATATCCACTTAAGCCATACATGAAACAACAATAACTCTGATAAGTCATGCACTAGATAAATCATAACCAAGTAATTCATACATTAGGTCATACATCAAGCATTTCAATCACTGATACCTAAGCCATCTAATGATTTATATACATAGTTTCACTTATCCAACTAAATGCATCAATATTACATAGTGTTCATAAATAAATAACATGGAATTGCAAATAGAGACTTAGCATAGGTAGCTAGCTAAGTCAAGATGGACATCATAAATGGCCAAAAGTGAGGGTTAATTGTGACATATAGTCTTTGCACCCTCCCAGGTAGCAGATCTTGGGTTAGACTTGTCCCACTATATCTTAACTTGGTCCACCAAGTGATGCGTGAGCTATCAAACCCTGTGGTATAATATACATATAGGTTTGATCATTATGGTTCCCAGGTCTGAGACCTATAATTCCCTCCAGTCAATTTTGTGGGATTCATCAGAAACATAATGTTATAGGACAGATATATATAAACATCATGAGTTTTATGCAAGTGGGGTGGTATTTCAAGACAATAGGATACTAGTCTAATTTTCTCTTTGATTCTAAAAGGTCCTATAAATCGAGGCGGTAACTTCAAACCTTTCTAAAATTGAATAGTGTTAGGAATAACTAAAAATAAAAACAAACTCAGTCCCCCACTTTAAAACTTCGATTGGTACTAGGTGTATTAACATAACTCTTTTTCCTATCTTGTGCTTCCTTTAAACTTCGTTGAATCTATCTTATGTAATCCTCCATATTTATTTGAACAAACCTATTGTGATTATTACTATGTCTTCCCTCCTTTCATCGACTCAATGGTGTCCTGCATGGCCTCCCATATAGAGCTTGACAAGGAGGCATCCTAATTGAAATGTGGTAATTTATAGGACACTCTACTAATGATAAGTACCTTTCCCACCGAGTCTAATTATCCATGACATTTATTATAGGCATATATTATATATCATGATTTACTCTTTCAACCTTTCCATCTATTTATAGATGATATGCAGTGCTATGGTTTAACTAAGTCCCCAACACTAACTGCAACTTGTCCAAAATGTATATGTAAAGCGAGAGTCCTTATCAAAATGATCTTTGTGGGTAACCCATTTAGCTAGATAACTTCACCTATAAATACTCAAGCCAAAATGGGAGCAGTCTCTTAGACGATGTAGTTAGCCACCTAGAGATACTAAATACATGGCCAAAATAGAATATGTTAAGATTGTTTCTCCAGGAAGAGAGCAACTCATCTAGGGTATGTGTCTAACACATGTTTGGCACTTGTTATGTTGTAGGACATGTGTCCCAACATGTCACTTGCCTGACATGTGGGATATGGACATGCCCCCTAGAGGGTTGTGTCCTATTACTTAGCTTGTAATCCTAAATCAATTAATAGTTTTTCCTTCCATTAATGTTACAAATGGGCAGGTACTGTTTGCACAAACTGATGAAGTGTAGTTACTTTATCCTATTCGTTGTTTTAAAGGCTTCAAATTAATTTTATTTTTTCTTTATTTTCCTAATGGAACCATATTATAGATTTGAGACTTCTGCGATCTTCATTTTGTGTGGTTTTGTCTTCCGGATTACTGAAATGACTCAAGTGCATGAGTTAAATTGTCCTTTTTTTTTAGTGTCAACAAACCGGGCTTTTGTCCTTTGATTATTTAGAATGTAATATTCTTTGTGATTCATGTTATGTAGATTTGAGTATCTCTGCAGATGGATGCATTTTACTATTGAATGGAAAGCAATGGTATTTACAATGTACTGAAAGTTGAGTTAATCAGCTACAGGACTCACCTGAGGAATCCATATTCAGAGACAAGGAAGCACTTGAGAGTGAGTATGTTAGTTCCAGTCTTCATCATTGGATCGATTTAATATTTGGCTGCAAGCAATGTGGCAAGCCAGCTATAGAGTTATCGTTCTTTTGTATGATCTATTCATGTGACATTTTGCATTGAAATTTAAAACAACATTGTTTGTCAACATTTGATTCTTAAGCTCTAGATTGTTTCTTGGATAGCAGGCTGCCAATGTTTTCTACCATTTAACTTATGAAGGTGTAGTTGATATAGAAGCAATAGAAGATCCATTACAATGGGATGTTGCTGAAGGTCAAATTTCAAATTTTGGGAAGACACCTATCTAGCTTTTTTGGAAAAAACATCCTAAGCGAGGGCTACCCATGCCCATTTCCCATTCATTATACTATGCATCGGGCTCAATTACACTGACTTCAGTAGCTTCTGTAAGCTTTCAAGAACCGGCAGAAATATTGTTTGTTGGTGTGATGGAGTCAATTGCTGCACTTGTAGACTAGGGCTTATCATGCCAGTAAAATGTGGTTAACCTCACAATTACAGACTAGAGGCAACTTCACCTCTTCGTCTTCATAGGTTTTATAGAAAATCAATGCTTATAGAACTTAATTTTGGTTTCACAATTGGATCTTATTTCAGAGCATGTTTCTCCAAAATAGTATGAGTTATTCATTTCCATGGTACCTAATAGTAGGTGAATGTGGATTGGCCAAATAGCATTGCTAGACAATTTGTTTGACGTCCTGTTTTATATTTACTATACTGAATAGTTGTGATGAAAGTCAAATATCTTATCAAATCTTATCTTATCAGTACACATTACTCCGGACAGGAACCATTTTTTTTGGTATTGGTTCAGATCTTAGTATTCCTCATAAAATTGGTGGTCCCTTGGCTGAGAACCTTGAGCTTGGGATATAGTGTTTTTCTACCCTACAAGTCTGGTCATTGCTTTATGCTGAGTTGTGGAAATTAGGATAAAAGTTTTAGAGTTAAATCTTTGAATGATAGATGCATGGTTCAAAGCATAAGTTAGCACAAAGACCTGGTCAGTTGTGTTTCAAGTATTTGACAACTATATTTTCTAGCAATTCTCCTAGACATTTTCACCTACTTTATATTTTTAAAGTCCAGAGTACAACACTGCTTTTTCTCTGCCATTATTCTATGTCTAGGACCTTATCGTGTTTGTTAACCTAGTGATCTGGCTATGTGGTTCTCATGTCTTCTTCAACTATTAATTTCTAACATCTGTAGTCCTTGGGCTTTGCACTTTTTATTTTTTTTTAGTCCACAATGCAATATCGACAACGGCCATTAGCTAAAATGGGCAAAGCCTAGGCTTTTTATTCTCCAGAAGGAGGGATATTTTGTAATTCTTTGCCTTGGTATCTGTTCTTAAGTGGGTGTTGGTTTGACTTGATTATTCTACATACCTACTTATGTTGTCTATCAACCTACGTTTTCTTCTACTAGTTATCTGAGTCCAAATGTTTGCTTCCTACAGGATATTTTCTTGATTTTGTAGTTTCAGCTCAAGAGAGTGATCTCCCGGAATATCAACTGGCATATTAAAATATTTTTTCTTAATTTCAGTGGCAATAGATGGGAGTATTATAGTTACTGGCAGCCATTATACAACAATTATGGTATGGGAAGTTACTTCGCCTACTAGAACTGTTAATAAGAAGTCTGAGATGCACATCGTATCCCTGATCGGATTCGAAAGATCATATGTTATCAAAAAATCCTTGCCACATTCCATGTGGACATGATGATGTTGTCACTTGTGTAGCTGCTTGCGTGGAGCTTGACCTTGTTGTCAGTGGATCTAAAGATTCCAGTTGTATACTTTATGGCATGGTAGGTATGTAAGGTCTATTTATCATCCAAATAGAAGTGCACTATCCAAGATGGTAGTATCACGACATGGTTGAATTGTATTATATTCTAATGATGATCTGAATCTACTTTTTACTCAATCAACAGGAAACTTCTTGTAACTTCTGAAACAAATGGTTGTATTAATTGTATGGAGTTCAGCAAGTGTGGGGACAAATAATATTATGATCCATGCATTCACTTGAAATTGTAAGCTGATATGATGCAATGTGAAAAGTTATTTTTTCATTGAGTGTGACATCAAAAGCTTGTTTCTTAGTTGGGACATAAGATGGGAGCCTCCTCGTTTATTCATTACAAACTCCCTAGCAGCGTAAGAGTAGTCTTCTTCAAAACATTAAATCAAGGACGTTTGCAACAAGGTAACTAAGTTGGTGATTTATGGATTCAACAACAACATATAATGGCCAACTGAGCAATGGTGTATAGTTGCTTCAAGTCTTTTATTTCAAACTATCAAATCACAGGCATTTGTAGCATAGTGTAGCTAAGTTGGCAAATCAGTTTTGGAGTGATAAAATGGATCCAACATTCAACATACATTAGACCAACAAATCCATTGCTTACAATCACTTCAAGTTATTTTATCAAGCTTCAAAGCTCCGGAGTTTCCATGGTAACTATGTTGGCATCTTTTTTCTCAAGTAATACAATGGTTATGACATCCAAAATACATTGTTAATTTGAGCCATGATTCACAGTTTCTTCGGGTCCTTTTTTTTTCATATTTGTTTTCTCGCCTAAATGGTCATATGTTTGATTAGTATGGTGTAGATGGGCATTTATTTCTGATGTTATTTTAACAGCAGATGATTTCCACATGCCCTAGTTTACTCATGCGATTTCCGTTCTAAAAAAAATACAACTCAAGTGAATCTCTTATTCTAATGCACTAATGTAAATATTTGTTTAAAGATTGGTTGATGTACAAGATACCAAAATGTGACATATATATACAACGTTAACTAACATTATAGTTCAGTTTCGGTTGAGAAGGTCATTTTTCAGAATGTCATCTAATTCCTTCTCGGGATGCTATTTTTTTTGTACTTGATCCTTGCAGAGGTGGAATTACAACATGTTCTGAAAGGTTCATAGCTTGATACATAAATGTGCCTTAAGACCACCTAACTTGGTATTCGAAGATTAGCATAAGCTTCGAAAAGGACAAATGAGTGACCATGCTACATAAATTCAGTCTACACAGTGAAATTATTTTTTGGACATTGGCAAGGGAGAATGATTCGGCTACCTTTTGCATCATTCCAAGTGAAAATAGAACTGGAATGACTAGCTGAGCTGCTGCGTGATGCCTCAAAATTAATCTGGATACTTGTGACAATTTAACAATCAATTGTACAATTTTCTACTATAATTTATTGCCAAATTTTGCACATTGTTTTAATCCAGGGTGCAAGTATGTCTCTATGTCTTTGGTTAGCATTTCAAACTCTAGTTGGAGTGCATGTGTATGGAGATTTGTATTACATGGATTAGTTTTTTTTTTTTTACTCCCATCTTGTTTAGCAATTCTACTAGATGTTGGAGGTTTTACACTATTGTCTAACAAGTTTTTACCCTTATTTAAAAACAATCTTGCAGACTAGAGAAGCCAGTCAACAGTCTCTGCAGTTGATGTAAGTATTAATTCTTTGAAGTCACAAGAAACTTCAAATCTGGCCAAATTGTTGCTGTTATAACTATTCGATTGTTTATATGAAGTTCTCACTGATCAGAATTGTCCATCATATCTACATTTTCAATAGACTTTTTAGACAAGGTAAAGTATAAAACTAAAGTGTTGTTCGGCATTGGACTTTAAAGTGCGGATTTTTACTTTATAATATGCATTGATTACAAGTCCTGATACTTATGCATGCTAATGTTATGTGAAAAATTGATTGGATCATTTTATGCCTGAGGATGGATGGAAGGGCAGATTTAGCAATCATCAAACCTATCAATAAAGAAGATGTGCACAACATATGTTCTGGACAAGTTATTCTAGACCTTTCAAGTGTTGTTAAGGAACTTGTAGAAAATAGCTTGGACACAGGAGCAAGCAGCATTGAGGTTAAACTAAAAGAGTATGGAGGAGAATCATTTGAGGTTGGAGATAATGGTTGTGGTATTTCACATGACAATTATCAGAGTGTGACTCTCAAGTATCATACTTCCAAGACTTCAGCTTTTTCTAACCTGCAATTGTTGACTTCCTTTGGATTCTGAGGAGAGGTACTAAGTTCACTTTGTGCTTTGGGAGATGTGATCATTGTAATTAGAACAAGTCATGAAACTGTTGGTACACAATTGACATTTGACCATTTAGGTCTAAGTTCTTCCCAGAAAGTATTGCATGCCAGATTGGTACTATTGTTACAGTGACAAAATTGTTTTCATCTTTTCCTGTAAGGTATAAGGAGTTCAGTCAAAATAATTTCCAAGAATATGGCCGACTTTTGTCCCTATTGCATTCTTATGCTCTTATTGCCACAAGTGTCTGATTTGTCTGCACTAACGTGACAGGCAAAAATGCCAAGAATGTGTTTTTAAGAACACAGGGAAGTGGTTCCATTAAGGATAATATAGTAACATTATTTGGGACCAAGACACTTGCATGTTTAGCCCCTTTAGACATATGTGTCTCAGATGGATGCCGCCTTGAAGGATTTTTGTCTAGGCCTAGATCTAGAAGTGGAAGGGCTTCAGGAGATTGACAGTTTGTTTATGTGAATGGCTGCCCTATGGACATGCCAAAAGTGACGAAACTTTTGAATGAACTATACAAATTTTATAAGTCTTAGCAATACCCTATGGTCATCTTCAATTTCATCCTTCCCACTACAGCATATGATGTGAATGTAACTCCAGACAAAAGAAACATATTTCTTCATGATGAAGGTCTTCTTATGTTTACTCTTGGAGAGTCCTTAGAAAAATATTATGCTCCTAATAAATATACTTATGCTATTAATAACTTTGAAAGTGACTCACAGTTGAGGCACACATGCAGCCCATCGTTACCATCACAGAATGCAAAATACAGGGAGAAGCAACCACATGAGAATACACAATTGGAAAGAGGCAGTTGGCTCATGTCTCCCACAACAGTGATGAAGAAGGTGATAACAACATTCCTGCTTTTGTTCCCGCCGCAAAACCCACTTCAAAAAAAGAAAATGAGAAAGACAAAGAAGAGGAGAGATTAAAGGGTAGCGGTGAAGACCAAGGTCCAAACCTGAGACCCATTGGAGAACCCATTAGAAAATCCGACAGGGGACGAGGCATCATGGTGCATTTTGATGCATTTGAGCTTGACGGAAGTCAATATGAATTGGAGGACCCTGTGTTGGTAACCCTGGAAGAGAAAAAATGACAAGCCATATGTTGCTATAATAAAGGATATAAAGCAAGCAAAAGATGGATCTCTTGCTGTTGTAGGCCAATGTTTTTACCGGCCCGAGGAAGCTGAAAGGAAAGGGGAAGGAAGCTGGCAAGCACAGATGCACGTGAACTATTTTATAGTTTCCATCATGATGAAGTGCCTGCAGAATTTGTTATACACAAATGTGTTGTGTACTTTATTTCATTAAACAAGCAACTTCCTCCCCGCACAAAGCATCCAGGCTTTATTGTGCAACAGGTTTATGACATAGTTGCGAGAAAACTTTGGAAATTAACTGACAAAGATTATCAAGATTCGAAGCAGAAAGAAATTGATTTGCTAGTGCAAAAAAATCACAAGGCTTTGGGAGAACTCCATGATGTTGATTCAGATGAATTTGAACCTGATCTAGAGGAGTCTAAAATGAACAAAAGACAAGTTCGAAGGAAGACTGTGACACCTATAAACAAAATTAGAGTTGAAGATGCAACAGGGATATCAGAACTGTTTGGAAAAGCAGAAACACCAAGAAGCTCTGTGAATGATGGACAATGGGGAAATGCTTTTGAGACTTATACCATTATGTTAAATCAAAATGTACTAACTAGAGTGAAGTCACGTGATAGATGGTTGGAGAAAATCATGGAAGGGGTGAAGCATATATGTAGTTTAAATAAACGGATAGATTCTCAAGACAAAATGCAAGAAGACACTGAAGTGAACGTTGTTGATGCACACATGAAGCCCATTTAAATAGGGAACTAGAAATGCAAGATTTCTGAGTTCATGATCCGATTATTAAGATGAATATTTTTTACTACTTCAATGACATGATAGGAAAGATGCTAGGTTGGGGATATCAAGAGGGTACTACTTGCTTTGGTTTTGGCTATGACCTTCGATAAAGTAACCGACTTCAAGGTCTAGATTTTGAACCTAAGTTCTGATACCACGTGTAAGGTCCCCTCCTAGGGTCCTCTACCAGATCTATATTCTCTAATTTTACATGAAATAAAAGGGAAATAATTTATTTCTAACAAGACATTTAAACAACGATAATTTACAATTTAAAAACAATTTAAATAGTGAACATTTCATTTCTATCACTTACATAAGTAATCTATGCATAGAGGAATACTTGTACTAATAGCTTGGTGGAGATGCCCTTGGGCTACTGGTCCTGCTAGAACACTCCTCTTAACTATTGACTACATTTACCTCCCAGCCAACTAGGAAGTAGTTCCTAGCCCAGGAAACCTCCACAGGTTCCCTAGCCCTCTGAGCCCAAATCCAACCAGATGTAGTGTGTCCAAGATGAATAATACTCCCTCCTCTCTCTCAAACAATTCCTCCAAAAACACAGCCGAACCAAAACCAAAACCAAGACCAAGAATCCCCCTTCCTCCCCTCATCCTTCCCCTTTTATGCCCCTCCTTCTCTTCTCCACCTCAACCACCTCTCATTAATGTCATAACTTCTCCCTCGTCCTTACATTTGACTTCTCTTCTCCCAACTAAACATGAGAGGACATTTGGGAATGTTATATGAATATAAAATTGGGTAATTAATTAGAGAGGACCATGTCTTCTCCAAAGTAAATGTGAGAGGACATTTTGGGGATAAGAGATGAATATATAAATTGGTAATTAATTGGAGAGGAACATGTCTTCTCCCAAGTAAATGTGAGAGGACATTTTGGGGATGAGAGATGAATATATAAATTGGTAATTATTTGGAGAGGACCATGTCTTCTCCCAAGTAAATGTGAGAGGAAATTTTGGGGATGAGAGATGAATATATAAATTGGTAATTAATTGAAAAGGACTATGTCTTCTTAGAATTTAAAAATTTGGGGAGGTAAATTGGGAATAATAACAAAAATTATATTAGTACCAAATTTACAGTTTCACCAATGTAGGTATGTGCCAATATTTCTTGATAATTATAAGTCCATATTTTAAGGAAATTTGAACACTTAGTAAAATTTGCAGGATAAGATTAAATAGGGTATCACATTTCTCTCAACTAATCCATTTTGTTGTGGAGTTATATCCATACAATAGTTCCTCCTTATGCCATGCTCTTCACATAATTCTTCAAATTCTCTTGAAGTGTATTCTCCTCCTTTGTCTGATCTTAAGTATTTTATCTTGAGATATTTCTCATTTTCTACTTGAGCTTTAAATTTTTTAAAGTGTTTAAATGCTTCTGATTTATCTTTTAATAGCACGATCAAAGTGGTCTTGGTAAAATCATCAATAAGCGGCATAAAATACCTTCTCTTAGGATTTTTTCTCTAGTTGGGCAGCAGATATATGTGTGAATTATCTCCAATGGTGTAGAAGAAGATAACTCTTTTGTCTTGAAATGAATCCTAGTCTTCTTACTAAATTTACATGACTTGCAGATTGAATTATCAGGTTGTGACAGTCTTGGCAAATCTCTTACAACTCCCAACTTGTTGGCTCTTATCCGACTGTAAAAATTCATATGACCAAGTCTCATATGCCATAACAAACCTTCATTCAACTTTATCAAATAGTAGCTTACTCTTAGACGTAAAACACATATACATTATTGTGATTTTTGACTGCTTTTCCCGTCATCTTTCCATTTTCTTCATTTCAGACCTCACAGTCCCAGGATTGAAAGTCCACATTAAATCCATTATCACACATTTGAATTACATTAAGAAAATTATGCTTGAGACCTTCTACATACAACACATTTTGGGCTTTAGTCTTTTCATCAAGACTGGCTATGCCCTTACCCTTAATATTTGTTGGGGCATTATTGCCGAAAGTGACATTGTTCCCTATGTCCTTTTATTTTAGCAACAAAAAATTGTTCTTATCCCCAATCATATGCTTGGAGAAACCACTATCCACATACCATATGTTTTCTTGACTATGTGCTAATAGAGAAAGTCCACATTCCATGCTCTTTCCAAATTTTCATTTCCAATTCTCCTTATGTTTTCAAGAAGTTGGTTGCCAAGTGTTTTGAGTCTTAAGTGGATACTCAAACCTGCTTCTACACAAACTTGCCTTATGCCCAGAATTATTACATTTGAAACATAACATCATTCATTAGGAGAGAGAAGGCATTTCGATTTCTGGGAGTAGAGTTTTGAGATCTAAAATTTTGGTACTTGTTGTACTTGGAATTTTCATCTCTTTCAACTTAGATATTTCTACAATCAACAATCGTATGTCTAAAGATGTGACAATTATAAAAATGAACATAAAATAACTAAGAGTACCTGAAGTTGTAAGATTCATGAGTTTGTGCATGAAGGTACCTATGTTGTCTGGATGGTTGTTTCATTCTCCGCCGGTGTGGTTCCTTGGGGTAGATGGAGTTATTATTCTAATGATGGCCTCCTTTCTGGCTTTCTCCCTTTTTTTCTTCATTGATTCTGTCTTGATACATGTTAGCGTACCTCTGAGGTTCCTCAAATCATACAGACTTGAATTTCATCTTTCCCATAGAAGATTCCTGCAGTCTAGAGTATCCCAGGCCTGTTTTGTTTCGTGAAGACCTATGACAACTTAGAATATGATCTAGATTTCTTATTTCTTCTATGAATTTTTCATCTATGCATTTCTCGACCTTCATTTTCTCAAGATCCATTCTCAGAGAGACGACCTCTTCCTTGAGAATTTGACAGTTCTCTTCCCATTCATGGATCAAACCTTGAGTAAATTCTTCCTTTCATTCAGCTACTTCTAGTTTGACTTTCAAGGACAGAATTTCATACTTGCATGTTTTTTAGATCATTTCCTTCTTTACCTTGAACAATTCTTGTTTTAATTGCTTGTTCTCTTCTTCTAGTTTCTCATATGTTCCTTGTTTCTCTTCTAGTAGAAGAGCTAAACTATCTTTTCTTTTAATGGCTTCTTCAAGTTTTTCTTTTTGATAAACAAACTCCTCATTGTCAGAGTTGTACATACCTTCTTTAACACGTTGTAGTTGTTCTTTTAGCTGCTTTTTCTTTCTCATTTCCTTCTTTAACTCATCAATAGCATTGATGAGTTCCCCTTCAAAGTCTACTACTCCATCTTCTTCTTCTTCCTCTCCAAAGTCAGTAATATTTTGTTTCTTGGAGTCTACTCCAAATGCCATAAGTAAATACTTATTTGAATCATCTTCTAAAGAGTTTTCAATGTATGAATTTGGTGTTGAATTATCCTCTTTGGAGTAGAGGCCCTTTTTCTTATAGAACTTCTTCTTCTGATGTTTCTGAGATTTGTTTCTAATTTTTTTATCATCTTCCTTTTCAGTCCTTTCTTTGTAAGGGCACTTGGACAAAAAATGTCCAACTCTCCCACAATCAAAACATTTATAAAAAAACTTCCCTTTATATTTATCTGAGCCATGCTTTACTTTCCTAGAAAATTAATCCAACTCCTAATCAGATTCATAGCTGGAGCAATCTTGATGATCTTTGTGCTCCTTGGCCTTCTTGTACACTTTGAACGTTGCCTCCTTCAGTTCATACCTCTCTTCTTACTCTCATCTCATAGGCAGTGAGAGTACCAAGCAATTGATCCATCTTAAGTTTATTTAAATCATTCATTTCTTCAATGGCAAAGACTTTGGAATTAAATCTCATGGGTAGAGATCTTAAGACCTTTTGAACAGTCATGTCCTCCTTTAATTCTTTATTAAGTCCTCTGATCATATTGGTTACTTCATCAACTCTAAGGAAGTATTTTTTTATGATTTCTTCTTCACTCATTTTAAGATTTCAAACCACATTAAAAATGTTTGAACTTTGGCCTTCTTAACTTTTTCATCTCCATCATGACTATGATTGAGCTGACCCACACTTCCTTGGCAGACTTACAGTGCATAACCTTTACAAGTTCAGATTGACTAACGCCAAAGAGAATGCAATTCTTGGCTTTAGAATTATTTCCATACAAATTTTTTACCATCAGCATCAGTGGGAGGGACATCAGGGACATCATAATATACTAGTACAAATATCCAAACATCTACTCCTAGAGAGATAACGTAAGCTTCCATCCTAACTTTCCAGAAGGCATAGTTTTTCCCATCAAAGACTGGTATCTTGCTTGAGTAAGCATTTTGACTCTCTTGTCTAGACATAATTCCTTATGGATTTACCTTCTAGTTGTTAGATTGTTCCTAAGAAACCTTGCTCTGATACCAATTGTTGGAATAAGGAATTACTAAGAGAGGGGTAAATCAGTAATAGTAAATTTCTTTCAATTTTAAGTATAAGTCTTTAACTCTTTTCACTATGGTTAGTTAAATGTGAGAGATTTCATACACAGTATAGATGATCAAAAATATAATGCATTCACATGTACATACAATCCATCACATGAGAAAAATACACATATTAACACAGGTATTTTTACGTGGAAACCCAAAGGGAAAAAAACCACCAATCTATTTGTTATTATGATGTAAATTAAGCACCTACTTAATTACATCATTTTTTTGTGAGCACCCACTCACATGAGGCGTTGACCCCCTTAAGATAGAAAGCACCTACTTTCCAAGAGGAATCAACCTCTTATGAGTGCAAGCTTCCACCTGTTCTAGCTACTGTTCTACCTTTCATACAATTTTCAAACTGAAAATAGAGGAAATTACATATACACAGAGATACCACTATGGTTCACTGCAGTATTATACTTCTTATCTTGGTCCTCTATTGTTCCACAGGCTCTCTTGGCCTCACACAGTAACACCCTATCCTCTGCTCACTCTACAACACTCTTCTTCAGTTCAACATTTGGGCCAATTGCTTTATTTTCACACTCTCTACTCCACTCCCTTCAACACATAACAAAAATATATATTCCCCATTTACTCAATGGAAACCCTAAGTTTTGTTCCTCTACTGCACTGGGCTCATTCCTATCTCTATCGACGTCCACTATCAGAGGGTTGTACTCCTAACATGGCACTCCATTCTTCTATTGCATCCCTTTTTACGAATTCTACCACTACATTAAAGCATGAGAATGAGCTTCGTTCACTTGACTGTTTCCATGTGTGATTCTCCATGCCAAGAATTTAATCTCAACCCACATGTATACTTCAATGAGACTCCCCATTCTTCTTCATGGATCACATAGCTTGATTGTACTTCAGCATGGCTTCTTTGTTCTTCATTTATTTCTATAAGGTGCAAGGGAAGATCAGGGATGGCTTTCTTTCAACTTTGAGACATGCCTCAATGCTCTTTTATGCATGTCATGGTCCTCACTGCCTTAACTTGGCGATATTTGATAGTCGTTATTTATTCCAATGACACCAACCTTCTGCATGCATTTACTCTCCAACTATCGACCCATTCAACCTTCAATACACCTTTGTACTGAACTATCAGAGCCTTAACATATCGTAACTTTATTAAGTGAGATGTTATGATATCTTAGATTTCTGATGCCTTTAGCCCCTTATTATGTCGACGCTTAGCCTCTTTTCTGCCATAGGACCACTACATGTGACATGTGGCTTCACTCTCCTTTGTATCTGAATATCAAAGCTCTCATATCTCGTAACTTTTATTAAAAAGATGTTATGAAATTGAAAGACTTTGATCTTCCTTTGGTCCCTTTTTCTTAGACTTTATTTTACTTACACCATGGAACTGGGAGTTGTGACCAATAGCTTCATATACCACTTTAGTGTTATATCGGATCCCCTGCATATCATAACTTTTATTGAAAATACCTTATGAAAATCGCAAAGTCCCAATTGGCTTTTAACTCCCTCTGCTTAGCCCTTTATCGCATTTCCTCCATAGGACTAGGTGTCGTTACTATCAGACCAGGCAGTAACTCTTCCAAATCAATTCACATTTATTCATTCAGGTTGGTCTTTATTATATACATGAGGGAGAGACTGTTCACTTCATCTCCCAGTGACTATCCATATTTCTTATTATTTATTTACATCAATTACACTTATTCACCCAATCCTGAGGATTAGGTGTCAACATTCCCCCCCCCCTTAATCTGAAGGGATGTTGGTGAGTCCAAGCATCGTTCTAAATTGTTCAAGTTTTTCTATTCCAAGCGCTTTGGTGATGTCTACAATTTTCTCATTAATGGAATAATGGTGGAGATGGATTGTTTTGGCCTCAACATGATGTCAAATTAGATGATATTTAGTATTGATGTGCTTCGTTCAATCATGGAGCTTTAGGTTCTTGGCCAACTTTATTGCCGAGGTATTATCAACCATGAGTGGAGTCGATTTTTCTTATTTTACCTGCAAATCTTCAAGAATTTTCCTGAGCCACACAATTTCTTTTGTTGCCTCAGCTGCTGCCACATATTTTACTTCTATTGTGGAATCTACTGGAATTGATTGTTTGTGTGATCTCCAGGAGATATCTCCTGATCCAAGACTCATATCATAACCTGAAGTAGATACCCCAGTTTCTTTGTCTCCATCAAAGTCTGAATCAGAGTATCCAATCAAGCTGAATTCGTCCACCTGTGTATACTTGATTCCAAAGTCTTGAGTTCCCTTCAAGTACCTTAGAACTCTTTTTGCAGCAAACAATGTCCCTCACAAGGCTTTTGCATAAAACTGGAGAGGATTCCAACAGAAAATGAAATGTCTAGTCTGGTAGTAGTTAGGTAGTTGAGACTTCCTACAAGCTGTCTATACTTTGTTGCATCCTCAAATTCTTTTCCTTAAATGGATGTGAGCTTTAAGTTTTGTTCCATTGGAGTAGTAAGAGGATTGCATTCTGTCATGCCAAACCTATTCAACAGATCTCCAATGTACTTCTTTTGAGAAAGGAATATGGATTTTGGATGTTGAGTTACTTCAATACCAAGATAGTAATGA
>APFE031627466.1:4740-86809 GCA_000404065.3 Pinus taeda | reverse complement strand
TAGCATTATCAATCTCTGAATCACCCAATACTGAATCACTGAACCCTGTCAACAAAAAGCAGTCACCAGAACACAGAGTAGAACCCTGAACTCTACAACACTATTCAGAACCAACTGTATCATCAAAATCATGCATTAAAGTGCATACAGTACTTGGACAAACCAAACCCACGTACATACACGCACTTACCAAAGCCAACCCGCTTACATATCTATAAATATTTAATCATGACTTGTATTGATTTCAGACTTAAGTTATGCCCAGTTCATAACATTACATGCATCAGTATACAGATCTATAATAAGCATAATCAACTATAAAGAGATAGTTCATTTCAAACCATTTGATCTCGATTTATCCTTAGATCTTATTCTCCATCAACTTGTGAGATCCCTCCTTAGCTTAGATGAAGCAACCCATAACCTGCATATTGGATCTCATCCTTCATCAGATATTCAAGACTTTCTCAATACCCTTGCCTAATGATCTTCTTTTCTTTTATAGTCTTAGGCCTTACTCAATACCATGGTCCAAAACCATAACAAACCAATACCATGAACCCAATACTAGGGATCAACACATCTGACGAGATACTACGGTCCAAAATCATAGGTTCAAATACCAAGGACTAACTACCATGGACCAAAAGTAAGTTTTCCAATGTATACACGCTTTTCCTTGCATGAAAGTGCGTGTATACACATACGCGCCTTTTTAACAACTAACCCGCGTGTATACACGGCTTAGTCACGATGAACCTGCGTATATATAATTTCTCTTCATTCTTGTAGATTGATCATCAATTCCTTACTGCTGACCTCTTGCACTATGATTTGTCATCTGTGTGATTTGCCATCAAGGACAACATTTGTCTCATAATGCCAACAATCTCCCCCTTTGGACTTGATGGCAAAGCTAACTTGTCATATTTGGAACTTAACATCTGATTCCTTTGAGCTATCCTGCATCCCATGCATTCAGACGCATCTGCTATCTCTTCTGAAGATTCATCTAGTTATAACTAAGTGAGATGTTCTTTTATGAGTTGGTTGCCATCAAGTACAATACATGTCTCATAATGCCAACATTGTTCTTGGTGCACGATGGGTGTCTATGGCTGGAGGAGCTAATATCCATCACAGATATGTTAATCCACCAAATAATGTGCCTATCATGTACACGCGAAAATCCAGCTATGATCTTTGGCAGCAAGGGTGGCGAGCAGGTGCTTGTAGAATCAATGAAGTAGAAATTTAAGCTGGTGAAGAAGCCACGCGGGTACGCTATCTCTAGCATCTGCAACCCTAATATGAAGGTAGAAATGCAGATCCTTACAGGGAAGGTGATGTGGAAGTGTCGCACCGACGAGGTGCCACCCCCTGTAGTTGCACTCGCACAACAGTGCATGGAAGGAGTCTAGTTTAATTGGTTAGACTACCTTCACGAAGAGTTCCTGGCAAACTACTGCGAAGTGCAAGAGCAAAGCAAGACATTTCATTACACATGTCTCTTGTTGTCGATTGTGCTGGTAAAACGAGAGCTACCAAAGGAGAGCTAGTTCCCTTCAATCGCACCAGACCTTCTTGAAGCAGTTAAGTACGCTTCACTATGGGTGACCAAGGACGCGAAGCGAGTTCGGGACAGCAAGATCTTCTGGATCTTGATGGAAATGAATATCAAAATGGACATCAATCACAAGCCATGATTATCACCCACGGTATACACTAACCTGCAGAGCTATGCCGAGTTTAAAGTTGATTTCCATCGAATATCGATCAGGGCGCGAAAGGACCCTGCGTATAAATGGTACGATTTTCCATATTTGGCCACAGATGATGCCATTGATGCGGTGCTTGATAAATGGCCAGCAGAGTGGCACACTACCACGGACTTGGCAGTGGGTGGAAGCAAGTCCATTACACAGAAGAAGGAGGAGCCCAAGCTGAAGATGGTGCAGTTGGTCGAAAAGAGGAAAAAGGAGGCCATTGAGAAGGCTTAAGCGGAACAAGCAGGAAAGGAGGCAGGAAAACAGACAGGTGGCACATAGTGGGGCTCTGACAAAGGCACGTAGTTGCCTTCACCTAAAACCGAAGAGGAGGACACAAAGCAGCACAGCGCAGACCCTAAGGAGACGTCTGCCCATATTAAGCACCCGAGAGAGTTGGAGAAGGGAGGGTCTAGAAAGAAATCCATAGCGACCAAGACCTTGCTAGATCCTATCATATTGACGGAGGGTGACTCATATGACATCGGTGACACAGTAAAAGATGTCACCATAGAGGCCCTCCAACAATTTGAAAAGCAGCAGCAGATCATACTAGGGGCCATCTAGACCGGGTTGTAGGAGTTGCAGACTCGCACATCACAGGTTGGTACGATGTCTACCAGCTTGGCCATCGGCACTTTAGAGGCTGTTGATATGCTGCGCACGAAGGCTTCTAGTGCGATCATGCTTCCAGATGGAGCACTGACCATGGAAAATGAGGCTGATAGGCCCACTGTCAGTGCCTTGAAGGGAGTTGGACTGAACCTGGCAGCGTTTCCGCGCAAAGCACTCCACCTCTTGCAGGATGGAGTAATTGCAGAGTTGAGGGCCTATGAGCACCACGCCCTCTAGGTGATCAATGAATAGTGGATAAACAATGAACATATGGCCCTACAGAGAAATGCTTCCATCGTCGCTGAGGCCAAGGCGATCAACCAGAGTAAGAAGATCATGCAGGTCGTGGAGGAGGTATGCAAAATGGTCCCATAGTTGGCCATTCCGAAGGAGGAGCTAGTTGAGGTTCACATCTGCAAATTGGCCACAGGGGTGCATGACACTCAGACAAATATGGTGCGGGTTCAATTAGAGATGAACCTACATATTACAGAGCTCCAGTTGAGGGCCTATCCTTCAACACCACCATAGGTAAAGGAACAGTGGGCAAACACTGTCACAGAAGTAGTCGCAGCGGTGGAGAGTGCAATAGTAGACTGCACACAGTTGTTTGAGCAACCGTTTGAGGTCCTGACCAGGTTACAAGAGGACCCCAAACATCTAGAGGCTAGAGACAGAAGTGTGCAAGCTACAACAACGTTATGACAAAGTTAAGGGTACAACACGAACCGTCGCACTGACACAGAGACTAGCCAAGTTGCAGGAAGCCAAGCAGATAAAGGAACAGGTGGACGCAGCACTACACAAGGAAGTAATGATGAAGGCGTGACTAAATCCCTAGTTGGAGAAAGCTTACGTAGTCACAAGAAACATTGAAGGCAAGCTTGCGACTCTACAAGCGATGCAACAATAGCTTCAGGCTGACAGCATAGGAGAAGTAACCAAGAAGATAGTTGAATATGTGAAGCAGGTAGCAGCTCAGTGCATGGCTGAGGTTGCGGTCATCCGGGTTGAGCTGGACGGGCTTCACACAAAGTTCTTCATGCCTACTGAGTGACTCGAGGGCAAGTCACGATGTTTGTATTGGGGTCCTATTGAGAGCAGGATCCCCCAAGGGTGATTTTGGGGCTAAAAGCCCATGTTTAAGTCAATTTTTGTAATATAATTCTAAAGACTCTACATTTTGTGGTTGTGGAGCATGAAGGTGTTATGTTTCAAAAAGGGTAGTCTTCCCTTATTTTTGTAAAGTAAAGTCGGTTGTAAGAGATCTACCCATGGTCTGCAGACCATGGGATTGTATAAAAATAGCTAAGCTCTAGGGACATAGAATGACACACGATGTAATAGAGTCATAGATTTGGAGCAAGAAGTCTAAGTCTTGGGTCGTAGCATAGGTAGAGGCTCTGCAGCTTAGTGCGTAGAGGCCTGGGGTAGAAGTCCACAGCTAAGTGTGCAGACCCTTGCAGTTGTGTGCACAGGGCGGGTAGAAGTTGTAGCACTTGGAAGATATTAATAAAAGGAGATATTCTGCAATTTCTGTGTCTTTGTTCTGTTGATGCTATTGGATATTTTATGTATGAATTTCCATTATTATTCTTCTATGATGTGTGAATGAATGTAATTACATTGAATAATTGAACACAATTATGAATATCTACTTACGCGGTGTTAACTTTAAGTATTTTATGAGATAAGAAAATCACTTAGACTAATTGGGAAATCTGCACAGAATGCTGCCATAGCAGCGTGAAAGTACCTGAGCAATAGGTTAAGGCTACATGAAGGTCGATCATACCCTTTCGTAGTGGTACGGAAGAACATAATAGAGGGCTCGTCTTGCAAGCCCTAGAAAGAAGCAACTTGCATGAAGGTGGGGATAGAAGGAATCAAATGACATCACAACCATCTTAGGGTGCGGAAAATTGGTTCCAACATCCCCCCATACTGCTTTGGGTGAGACCTCGGTTGGTGCTCTGTGGGTTGATGCCGAAAGGGCCAGTAGCATAGGGAATTGATTGGATAATTAACGATGAACCTGGGTCAGGCCCCCTCAAGCCAACAATGAGTATGCCTGTGACTGGGGACTTTCCCAAGCAGTTATGTGCCTACGACTTTGAGTTTTGTGCCAATTTTTTAGGCCCAAGGCTTAGGTCACTGCTCAAAACTCCATGAAACTTCTAGAAATGAAAGATAACAATAGAATAATTACACAAATGTAATTACTTGAATAAGGAATTGACTGGACCCCTACTAGCCATGATAGGAATTTCATCAAACATGTCAAAAATATGCATTCTATAGATTTGAACAACATATCTGAGCATAGGGGTCTCATACTTATCTGAGAATCACTAAGAAGTATTTATGCCTCATCACAATAACTGCCTTACCCTCTATTAAGTCAAATATTAATTGTACATGGAGTGATTAACAAAAACATGATGAAATCCATACATTTTGACTGTCATAAAACTCACTCATAACCAACATATAACCAATAGAAATATCAAGGATATAATAACCATATTAGCCACATATAAACAATTAGATTTACATATAAAATACCAATTACAAAGAGAGATCCTATTGATGATTGCATAAGCCAACCAAGTATGGGACTTCCATGAACCACCTGCTCGCAAACTAGGTTAAACCAAATCTTTATTTCAGTTGGTTGCCCCCGTGCCATATTCCAAGCATGAATATGGGATCTCATAAAAAAAAATCAATCAAAACCATTCAAGGCTTCCAGAGGCCAAACCACCTCAACCAGTGATTCCACATCACAATCAGACATCACTAACCATCACTAGATTGGTCTCTACACAAGTTATCTAGGGCTCCAGAGCGTTTGTTCCAACTAGGGCTTCTAGGAATAGTAACTCAACCCATAGCTATTGTCGGGATTCTAGATCATTTGTCCAACCAGGGCTTCTAGGACTAGTAATTCAACCCACCAAGGGCTTCTATAACCTTTTTACAACCAAGGATCCTAGGACTAGTATCTCAACCGAAGTTGTTACAGGGCTTCTAGAGCGTTTGTCCAACCAAGGCTTCGAGGAACTAGTAACTCAACCCACAATCAAAGGCACAATAAAACCAACCAAAAAACAAAAGTAAAACCCAAGAAATTGAAATACTAGGCAATTCCACTATCAATCCAGGCAATCCTCCATGTCAATGACAGATCATAACCAAGAAACCACATGCATATGCCATGCATGCCAAAATTAGTGAGGAAAACATACATTCAACTCAGTACCTGCAAGAAAAATATATTTTAGTCGTTGATACCAATGTCCTCTTGTGCTTTCCTACTTTTATTTTACCTTCTTTCTCTAAAACTCCAAGTATTCCACACTCCTTCAAGAGTGCTCCAAGAAAACTCTAAGTGTCCAAGAGTATGAGAGAGAGAGAGAGAGAGAGAGAGAGAGAGAGAGAGAGAGAGAGAGAGAGAGAGAGAGAGAGAAAATGAGAGCTCCAAAAATGAACTAATCAAAAGCCATGAACTGATCCTTAGAAGCCTTTTTATTAATGAGGCCTTTATTTTCTTCATCTTCCATTATTTTTCTTCATTTTTCTCCTCACATGCAACTTGTGACCTTTCATCTCCCCTTCTCCTAATTTCCATTATTTTCATAAATAAAATGCCAATAAATGCCACTTTTCCTTTCTAACGCCTTAGCCATTTCCTTTGCCAATTTCCTTAGCCATTAATTAATCACAAGTGATCCCCGTAACTATGTTTTTTCCCAATATTCCACTTGGAATATGTGTTCCATGACCAAGGTCTTATTTTACCTTTATTAATTTTTGCATGGATTTTTAACCTAGGCCATTACAGAACACTCACCCTTGGGGGAACACCATCCTCAGTGTTCAACGACACCCACAACCACAAAATTGTAGTAAGAAAAACATATTGCCGATGGAGATTTATAACTTAGCTCATTGCGGTATTTACAATGATCAACTTGCTGAGAATCAAACCAACATGACAACATAACAACATGACAACCATAATGACATGACACCCGTACCACTTGTTGGAGATTTATAATACAACTCGTGGTGGTATAATACTGAAACATATACCAAAACATCTGCTCAAATAGTGAATAGATAAGTATACATAGCCCGTAATTGATCCACCATCTCCCATGTAGCTTCATCAGGCCCAAATTGCTTCCACTGCACTTTAACCTACTCAATTTCTTGGTTTTGTAGCATGAGTGTCTTTTTATGCAAAATGCACTGAGGTTCCAGCTAGAATTTTCCTTATGGATCCACTTGCAATATAGACCAGTCAATCACATGATCAACATCTTTATTATACTTCTTAATCAATGACACATGGAAAACATCATGGAATTTCATTATCGGAGGTAGTGCAAGTTGATAGGCTACTGGCCCAATCCTCTCAAGAATCCTGAAAGGTCCATAAAACTGAGGTGCCAGCTTAGCACATGATCCAATCCGCAAGGAGCTCTTCTTCAGCTTGATGAACAAGAACACATGCTCCCCAACCTGAAATTCCTTAATCAACCTGTATCGATCTTCATAGCTCTTCTACCTATCCTATTCTGCTTTTAGATTCTTCTTAATTATCTGCATTTCCAGTTCCATTTCCGCCAACATGTCTAATCCAATCAACACCCTATTAGTTGGATCACTCCAACTGATGAGATTACTACAACTCTACCCATACAATGTCTCAAATGGACTCATCCTCAAAGATTCATGATACCCATTATTGTAAGAAAAATCTACTAGTAGAAGATACTCTTCCTACTTTCATTGTTGATGCATCACATACATCCTCAATATGTCCTCCAATATCCTATTGATGCTCTCTGTCTATCCATCTATCTACAGATGATAAGCAGTATTGAAGTCCAAATATGTACCTAAACCTACAAAAGTTCTTTTTGGAACCTATACGTGAACTTCACATCACCATCTGACACGATATTCTATGGAACACCATGCAATCTCACCACATATCTAATGAAGACCTATGCTACATCATTGGTTGAGTAGCTAGACTTCATTGGAATGAAGTGCACAACCTTTGTCAACCCGTCCACCACGACCATGATGGAATCATGCTGGCTAGATCTCATCGGTAAACCTGTGATAAATTCCATGGAAATTATCTCCCATTTCCACTTTGGAATTAGAATCAGCTATAGTCGTCCACCTGGATGCTTACACTCTGCCTTTACTTGCTTGCAATCAAAATACCTACAACATCTCTATTCAAATTCAACCAATAGTAAAATGTCTTCACTATTGTTAGTGTCTTTCGATAGCCTAGGTGACCCGAATATGGCTGCACATGAAACTCCCTCAAGATAACCTTCTTGATCTCACTTCTATCTATGACATATATACTGACCAAGCCATCTTCCGTGAGACAATAATCCATACTTTTTATATGGCACATGTACATGTACCACTTCCTATACATGTACTTGTACCTGTACCTATACTTGTACCTATACCACTACATGTACCTGTACCACTTCTTATACATGTACTTGTACTTGTATCTATACTTGTACTTGTACCACTACATGTACTTCTACATGTACTCTATTGCAATATATGCCTAAGCTCCATATACCTGGCATCCTACTGACATGCCTACAAGATCCTATCTTGTAAACCTATCCCATAGGAGCTCATAATTGTTATACGATTCACCTGTATCTGCCTATCAAGAGCATCTATAACCATGTTATCATTACCTTTAATATACATGATATCGAAGTTGAACTCATTGATCATTCCCAGCCATCTAGCTTTCCTAGCATTCATATTTGGTTGGTCAAATAGATACCACATTCCATTGTGATCACTCATAAATACAAATCATCTGCTAAGAAGATAATGCCTCCACATCTTCAATGCATGATTGATCATTACCAACTCAAGATCATGTGTCAAAAAGTTCTACTTTTTCTCATTTAGTTTCAGTGACTCATAACACACTACCTGTCCCTCCTGCATAAGAACTCCACCAAGTCCTCTTTTGCAAGTAATTGTACAAACAAAAAACCTTTTTTTCTAGATTTGTGACCTTTAACACTGAGCATGTGTCAACAACTTCTTTAACTTCTCAAAATTGGCTACACATTCCTATTTCCATTCAAACCTCTTTCCTTTCCTTTGTAATGATGTGATAGGATAATCAATCTACAAAAATTTCTTGATGAACCTCCTATAATACCCTGCTAACCCCATGAAGGATCTCAAGTCATCCACATTCCTATGAGCTACCCACTCCATGATAGCTCATACCTTTTCTGGGTTCATTGTTATGCCTTCCTTGGAAACCACATGTCTCAAGTAATGTACCTCATTCAAACAAACTACACTTGATAATATTAGCATACAACTGATGCTCTCTCAACAATCTCAATACTACTACTGAGTGTTCAACATTCTCTTCTTAATTTTTAGAATATACCAATATATCATCAATGAACATAATAAAAAACTTGTCCAGATAAGGATGCAACACACTATTCATCAATCACATAAAGGTATATAGAGAATAAGTCAAACCAAATGGAACTATAACAAATTCATAATGTCAGTACCTAGTTCAGAAAGTTGTCTTGTGAATTTCATCTTCTTTAATGTGTACCTAATGATATTCAGATCCCAGATCAATCTTTGAGAACATTTATACTCCATTCAACTAATGGAACAAATCATCAATCCTCGACAATAGATACTAGTTCTATATAGTCACTTTGTTCAACTACATGTAATCAATGCACAACCTGAGAGTGCCATCCTTCTTCTTCACAAACAATACTGGTGCACCTCAAGGTGATACAATTGGCCTAATGTATCCCTTGTCAAGCATTTCCTTCAACTGAAACTTCAACTCTACCAACTCCGATGTGCTCATCCTGTAAGGTGACTTAGATGCTAGTGTTTCCCCTGATACCAACTCAATAGGAAAGTATACTTCCCTGTGAGATGGAAAATATAAAACATCTGTAGGAAATAGATCATGAAACTATTGTAAAATGGGATCCCTGCTCAAAACATCTTCATCCTCAACTTCCTTACCTTTGTCACTAGAAATATGCATTGCAAATAACACACACCTTTTCTTGGGACTATGCTTGGCCTACATAGTTGTTACCATTCTCATTGATGTTGCTTTCTTCTTACCTTATAAGACTATTTTTTCCCCATTGTCATCCAGGCACTCAATAGCATTGTCATAATAATACACCTTGGTCCTATGAAGATACAACCAGTCCATACCCAAAAACATACTATATGATCCCAATGGTAATACATTCAAATGTGACGAGGTAGGCATACCATTCAAATCAAATGCATAAGATCTTACCCAATCATGAGCTTGCTTCCTTGTACTTGTAACCAACTGCACTAACAAAGACTTTACATGTACTTCTTTATTCAAACCACACATATCCACTAGCTCAGGATTAACATAACTATGATTACATCCAGGTTCAATCAAAATAGAAACAAATTGATCACAACTCTTACCATCCATCTCGATAATAGATGCCTGGTGATATGCCTGCATGTTATCCAACACTGCATAGATCCTCGAAATACTTTGTCCAACATCTCCCACTATATGTGCCTCCTGAGCATTGTAGATCTGTGGTCTACCACCTTGATGTTGTGGACAATCTCTCCCATGATGCTCTCCTCCACAAGTCCAACATTATAAGGGATTCTAGCCTTCATCCTTATTCTTCTCCTTAGATCAAAGTCCCTATCCTCTGTCAGATGCATTGAACTTCTTAGATGACATTGAATTCTCTTTATTACATGTACCCTGAGGTATTTCTCACTTCTTGTCCTATTTTCCTTTGTTCTTTGCATTACCTTTCTATTCAGTCTTAGTCTTAGATATGTGCTTCTATTACTCGTAAAAATGCTTTAGCTTCTGGATGGCTTCCTCCAACGATCCAAGCTCATCAAACTCAATCTTGTCTTTGAATGCTATTGAAAACCCACTGATGAATCTTTGAATGTTGGCCTTCTCCTCCTTCATGTAAGGAACATGACTCAACAACTCTATAAATCTGCCAGTGTACTCCACATCGGTCATAGATCCCATCTTCAGCTCATAAATTCATTTGACCTATCATTATAGTATCTCTATGATAGATACTTCTTCCATAATAGGCTCTCGAAATCACTCCAAGTCAACTCCTCCTCATAAATATCTTTGACGCTATTTACATTTTCCCACAAGATATCTGCTTTACCTTTAAGACTGAATGTAGAAATTATGGCCTTCATTTTCTTTGAGTAATCATGCAATCTACAGAACTTATTCATTCCAAGAAACCATGCTTTTGCATCTTTTGGCATCATCTCTCCATCAAAACGTAGGTGGATTTTCTTTCTTAAACTCATCCAACAAAATATCCCATGTCACTCCTCTTGTAAGGATGATAACAATGACGATCATGATACCTGTCAGAACTAGAACGAGAATAGTACATGTGTCTATCACCTCTCCCATCCAATGTGTCCATGAAGCTGCCATCTTTGATTGTGTCATCTTTATCTGACCTATATCCATTAGGAGACCTACTTTCATATGCTTCGTTAGTTTTTTCTTCCTGTTCATGGTTGATCCAAAGTGGTCCCTGTCTCTGCAAATATGAAAAACTCTAAAGGATTATTGCATTGACTTATTCTTGTTTCTCCTATGCCTATATGATTCTGTCATTGTCTTCTCTACAACTCCTTATTTATGCCTTCAAGCTTCTCAATGTGTCTGCTAAGTTAGAAGAATTCCTAACACCATGTTTCCCATCTGATCCATAAGGAGAATCTCGTGAACTGTAGTATACCATCTTTCTAGTCATCATGGTATGTTTCCTACAAGGCATCTTATGTCAACTAAACCAAATCATAAACAAAACAATGTACCTTAGTATCATTGAGGGATATCTCATCTGCAAGATCAACTGATTTAGTGTGATACATGTATAAACATAATCATAAGAACATATACACATCATTCTAACTATAGTCCAGTCATCAATGCATGACCATATTAATCACATACCGTGACCTCATGCATGACAACAACAACCATACCAATGTACACTTGCCAACATGTAAGCACTAACTTGCATAAACAATGCATAACCAATCATACACTCATGACAAAACATTTCAAGACAACACCATCACCCTTCACATGGAAACATCACTACAACCATGATCAACACCATACATATGCAACAAGCACATAGACCACACACAAGGGTAACACATATGAAAACGACATGAATGAATGACCAACACACTGTCCATCTAGTTTGAGGGGTGAACTTGGCTCTGATACCCCTTTATAACACACTCCTTCCACATCTATCCAAGTAACTGACCAAGTGGGGTAAAAATGTGACGAAGAGTTACTATGATATGATTCAACTCCCTATGTGTTAGTTAAGAAAGTGGAATCGATGTAACACAACAACACAGACCTTCTAGACCTACTGCAGGACCCCTAGATGCCATCCAAACCTTCCAAGTGACTAGCCCCCGAGACAAACTAACTTTTACTGCATTAATCCCCTATTCACTCCCATGACACGGGCATGAGTGCAACTGGGACCCTCCATTCACTTTGACAACATGGGTATGTCACGACTGGGGACTTTCCCAAGCAATTATATGTCTGCAACTTTGTATTTTGTGCCAATTTTTCAGGTCCAAGGATCAAGTCACTGCTGAGAACTCCATGAAACTTCCAGAAATGAAATATAACAATGGAATAATGATACAAATTTAATTACTTGAACAAGGACTTGACTGGACCCCTAGTAACCATGACAGGCATTTCATCAAACATGTCACAAATATGCATTCTATAAGTCTAAACAACAGATCTGAGCATAGGGGTCTCATACTTATATGATAATCACTAAGAATCATTTATGCCTCATCATAATAACTACATTACCCTCTATTAAATCACATATTCATTGTACATGCAATGATTAACCAAAACATGATGAAAGCCATACATTTTCACTATCATAAAACTCACTCATAACCAACATATAACCAATAGAAATATCAAGGATAATATTACAACCATATAAGCCACATATAAACAAGTATATTTACCCAAAAAATACTAATGAGAAATATATCTCTTAGTAATTATTGCATAAGTCGACCAGGTATGGGACTTCCATGAACCACCCAACCGTAGACTAGGCTGAACCAAATCTTTCTTTCAGCCAGTCACCCTCGTGACATATTCCAAGCATGAATGTGGGATATCATAAAACCAATCAATCAAAACCATCCAAGGCTTCTAGAGGTCAAACGAACTCAACCCTCAACCAGTGATTCCACCTCGCAGTTAGACATCACTAACCATCACCAGATTGGTCTCTACCCAAGTTGTCTAGGGCTCCAAAGTGTTTTTTCCAACTAGCACTTCCAGGACTAGTAACTCAACCCATAGTTGTTGTCAGGCTTCCAGATCATTTGTCCAACCAGGGCTTCCAGGACTAGTAACTCAACCCACCAAGGGCTTCCAGAGCATTTGTCCAACCAATACTTCCAGGACTAGTAACTCAACCCACCAAGGGCTTCCAAAGCATTTGTCCAACCAAGACTTCTAGGACTAGTAACTCAAACCAAGTTGTTACAGGGCGTCCAGAGCGTTTATCTAATTAAGACTTCCAGGAACTAGTAACTCAACCCACAGTCAAAGGCATAAGAAAACCAACTAGAAAACAAAAGTAAAATGCATAGCATCATGGCTATCCAGGAAATGGCAAGGCTAAGAAAATCCATTGTCAATCCAGGAAATCCTCCATGTCAATGACAAATCATAACCAAGAAACCACATGCATATGCCATCCATGCAAAAACTAGTGAGGAAAACATGTATGCAACTTGGTACCTTTAAGAAAAACCTAATGTAGTTGTTGATCCTGATGTACTCTTTCTCTCTCCTACTCTTCCTTTGCCTTCTTGTTCCAAAAATCCAAGTATGTCATACTCCTCCAAGAGTGCTCCAAGAAAAATCGAAGTGTCGAAGAGTATGAGAGAGAGAGAGAAAATGATAGCTCCAAAACTTAACTGATCAAAAGGGATGAACTAATCCTCAAAAGCCTTTTTATTAATAAGGCCTCTATTTTCTCCATTTTCCATTAGTTTCCTTCATTTTACTCCTCACATGAAACCTATGAACTTTAACCTCCCTTTTCTCCTAATTTCCATTCTTTTCATAAATAAAATGCCAATAAATTCCAGTTTGCCTTTCCAAATCCTTAGCCCTTTCCTTCTCCAATTTCCTTAGCCATTAATTAATCACAAGTGATCCTCGTCACTACATTTTTGCCAAACATTCATCTTGGAATACGTGTCCTATGAAAAAGGTCTTATTTTACCTTTATTATTTTTTACATATATTTTTAACAAGGGTTGTTACACTGAGAACATTGTTCATTAAACACATAAACATTGTTGGAGCATTACTGAGTCTAAATGGCACCACCACAAGTTCATAATTCCCACACCTAGTTCTGAAAGTTGTTTTGTGGATGTCCTTATCCTTAACTCTTACTTGATGGTACCTAAACCTCAGGTCTATCTTTGAAAATACCGCAACTCCTCTCAACTAATTGAACAAGTTGCCAATCCTATGAAAATTATACTTTTTTTTTGTTATCATGACTTTATTTAATTTCCTATGTTTGATGCATAATCTCAATGTTCCATCCTTCTTCTTCACAAATATTACTAGAGCTCCCTAGGGTGATACACTAGGTTTGATATATCCATTGTCAAACATTTCCTTTAATTGCAATGTAATCTCCACCAACTCCTTTATGCTCATCGGATATAGAGATTTGACACTAGTTCCAATCCCATCATTAATTCAATTGAGAAATCGATTTATATCCTTGGTAGAAATCTTGGAATTTCCTTAGGAAACACAATCACTAAACTATTAATATAAGTTACTCTTCCATTATGTCTCTATTATCCTATTATTCACTAGTGACTTGGCCAACATATAATTCACACCCTTTCTAGCCACACCACTTCATCTGTAGCGCTGATATTTTCGTGAAAGTCACGGGTTTCCTTATCCCTTGCAACATCACTCTTTCCCCTCCATTGCTGAGACCTTATATCGACTTGTTGTCGAAATCAATTTTTGTCTCGTGGCTAGTGAGCTAGTCCATGTTGATTAGCACGTCGTATGAACCCAATGGAAATATGTTCATGTTTATGCATGTGGGAATTTTTCTTACCATTATTGGGCATGACTTCACCATTATTCAACTCACCTCTTAGTTCTCATGGACAATTTAACTAATCACAAATTTTAATGTTCTATCTTTTGCAATGCACACTTATCTACAATTCGTGTACTTACATAACTAAAATTATAACCTCTTCAAAAAAAATATAAATAGGTTGGTTGTTGACCATACCTTCCATATCAATCATCGATGCTTAGTGATTAACCTACCTATTATCTGGCATGGAGTAAATTCATGCCACATCTCGAGCCACATCATTCATTGTCTTTGCTTCTTGAAAATTATACAACCTTGGGCCGCTCTGCCAACAATCTCTCTACATGTGGTTTTCTCCACAAGTCTATAGGTTATCTATCAGTAATAATGGATTTATTCTAGGTATCTCCCTTGATAATAATGGAAAAATTCACCTCCCTTCCTCTTAATTGGTTTCCTCCAACTTTCTACTCTTTTCCTTTAAAGCTAGGCTTCTATTTTGCTTTCCAATCAGTTCAGAACTCAGTCTCATGTTTGGATTGTTCATAGAAGTGCCCCATTTTTGGATAATATCCTCCATGTTTTTTGGCTCATCAAACTCTATTATGTCCCTGAATTCCCATTTCAATCCACTGATATACCTCTATATTTTCACCTTCTCATCCTTTATGTAAGGAAAATATCTCAACAACTCCAAGAACCTTCTGGTGTATTCATCACCTGTCAATTGCCTTAATTTTTACACATAGAATACTTTCACCTTGATGTCATAGTACTATTTAAATATATAATTCTCCCATATATAACCCTCAAACCTTCTCCATGATATTCTTGACTTTCTTAGGTCATACCACCAAACATTTGATTTACCTTTCAAGTTGAAAATTTCTACTCTTGCCTTCATATTATTGGAGTAATCATGTACCCTAAAATAATTCTTCATTCCTAGTAGCCATGCCTCTGCTTCCTCAACATTTTTTGTATTTACATCAAATAAAAGAGGTTTTCCCTTTTTAAAATATTCTGGCATCAAATCCTTCTCTTTCCTCAACATCTGCATGGTCCATCTCCACGTGGGTCTTCCTTCTTGCATCAGAGTGACCAAGGATCGAACTTGATTACCAAGTTTTCATTTTCTTCTAAAGATTACACTTAATGTTTGATAATTAGTAGATATGTTTTAACGATAAATTTCCTTTATTCATTAGTTACTTCAGGATCCTTTCATTTCCCTCCCTCCATCATGCTTATCATTTCTAAGGATTCATCATCAAGCACGATAGTTTATTTGCTTGTTCCTCCTTTTCATTTTGATTTTACTTGCAATATTTAATAGAAAGTATATCCAAGAAAAATATACAAGTACAAGTGCATGAAGACATATTTTTCACTCTGTGGTTTCCATTGAATCTTAGAGAGGGAGAACTCCTAGGATTTTTAGATCCGAACCCTCAATCTCTTGATAAAAAACCAACCCCAGGGTTTGAATCTCAAATCCAATTCTTACCCTTATTAGTATGTTCCATTCATCCTAGACTTCCTACAAACCCTAAAAGCTAAATGTTATTTTTTTAGTGAGGTAACAAGTAGAATAGGTTTTACAAGTATCAACAAGGATTTTACAAATCAAATACCTTCAACAATATGAAGGCTACAAACCCTAGAAGACAAGGACTAATATTTCTATCAAATTAGGGTTAGGGTTTTCTCACTTGACAAGGGTTTATACTTCAAGAATCATCTAGAGTTTGTAATCCCTAGATTCAAAGATAAAGTCTACAAACCCTATTATAAATACATACATAGAAAACCCCACCACAATTAAATCAAACCTTTTATTCAACTATGCAACTGCATGTACCTTATTCAACCATGATTGTTTGATGCTACTACAAAGTCTTCTTCTAGGTTTCATAGTCCAAACCTTTGTCACCTCTACTTTTGTCATGATATTTCTATTGATTTCAAGATGCCAAAGCCAAAAATTGACTTCCAATTATCTTTATAATGTCAAACAAAATACTTCCATGTTCTTTCAAGCATGGTTCCTTTACCAATCTTCTAAACTTATCCTACAAATCTTATAGCTTATTTCAGGATTGAAGCTTCTTAATCCTTTAAAGCTTCGCTTCCCATTTTTACTGTATGTAATTTTTCCATAAATCCTTCCATAGTTCAACCTAGTTCCTCTACTAGGCATTTTATAGTTAGAATGATTATTTGTTGTTATTAAGTCTCTTATTCTGCATCTTATATGTCTTTTGTGTCATCTTATTTTTTTCATTGTCTCAGAGGTCTCAACCTCTATTTTCGGTTCACTTTTTTTTATTATCAAGTTTTTGTTACAGTGCTACTAAGTTCTTTGAGCTTCCATCCTCTTACATAGCATTATTCTTTGTTTTATAGGATGACGAATATAGTTTATACAACCTTTTCTTGTTTTTATTTGTATGCACATAACTTAAACATGTAGCCATGCTTTTGAAGATAGAGATGTTTACTCAACATTAATTATATACTATTGATATTTGGGCCTAGAACTTTGGATATTGCCTATTGTATAGGCATGTTCTATCATTCACTCTTCCACATGGATCTACATTACTTTAATCCTCACTTTACATAAGGTTTAGTCAATTCAGGGGATTTTCAGCTTAATAGATACTTTCATGCTTCTAGGATGTGATGACTGTAGTTTCTTTGTCTTTCAATATAATGGATCTTTGAGATAATAAGAAGAATTATCATAATAGGATTTATGCCATTAGACTTATGCACATGCCTTCAGTCTTCTTGAATAGGTATGTGGCATAATCACTGAGGTATAATATTATAATAAAATCCCAGAAGATAACCTTCTTTTTGTACTATAAACACAACTTGCAACAACAAGAAATGTGATCTTCTAATTACCTTATGCTTTTGAATTTAGCTCTGATACCATGTTGGAAAACCTAACTAGGGAATTTCACATGACACAAATGACAATTATGAATACTGAAACTAGTTACAATTTCCAACAATATTTCCTCTCTAGTAGATCCATTATCACCTCTTGATGCTAATAAGAAACTCCATTTCATATGGAATATGATCAGGATGCTTTTCCCACATGGGTCATCATTCACCAATTTCACATGACTCCTTTGAGGACATGTTCCCTTCACAACAATCCATATTTGATGTCATGGATTCCATTGATAATACAAAGGAGGATATGCCTCATGGTGCCCTTATTATCCCCCATATAGAAATGTTGGGGGTTGGCAAGAAAAATCTTGAATCATGCCAGGGGTACTTTCCTAGTTCATCCAATGAATTACTACCCTTGGACCAAATTAAGCCTTGGATTTATAATATTGAAATTGAAATTGAATTTTCCTATACAAATCCCCTCTTTGACAAGTGCCTTGTACCCCCATTGTGTCTTGATAACAATCATCAAGGAGTTGTACTATCTCATGAGACCACTCAACTTTTATGTCCTTAAGTACTTATTGATAATGATATGATTCTAGGATTTCCTTGGAATCATGAACATTTAGGGATGTGGCAATTCAAATCTATGTGGTATGGACCCAACATGGTGTATCATGCCAACAATGGCCCATGAGTTAATACACATCAATAGAAATCCTTGGCTTGTTCCTAACAATTAGCACTACATAATGTAACCCATTAGACTATGTTGTTCTTTGTACATATGTATTTTATTTTTGGTTTGGTGTGTGATATAAGTTTTTTGATCCTTGAGTGTGGGTTGTTTTAGTTTGATGCTTATCATGTTTGGTGCTTAATTTATTTTCAAAGCATTCACATTTCATTAGCCCCATTACTCACTTTTTCTTGGTGTTTTTACCCTTCTTGGAGAGACAACTATGATGAGTGGATTTCTTTTTCTAGCCTCTTTGATTCATTTTGCTTAAGGTGGTTTTGTTAGCTAAGAACAAGTTGCTACCCTCAATACCACTCATTTCTATAGGATAAGCTTCCTTGTATTATTCTCATGCTCGATAAACACTGAACTATATTGAACATCCTTTTATATCTGTAACCCCCCCTCCCACCCTCCCTTCAGTATCCAAGGCTATGGAAGGTGTTACTTAAAATTCAACCTAATAATTAATCCCAAAAGTTTTCATAATTAATTTATGATACTACCATTGGATCGAGTTCGTCAAGGGCTATCTGATGATATAAATTTTATCTAGTTCTGATTCCCTGGACAAAAGATATTCCCCTTTAAAGTTTGGTCATTTAATACTCCCCACATAGGAAAGTCTTTGTCATGTGGTTCCCTAATGGAACACATATGGAATCCCATACCACACCTAGGTGGTTCCACACCATTCCTACTACCAACGTGTCAATGGATAAGTCCACATGGCACTTGCCACATTACCTAACCCATGGATCACACAATTTTGTTCCTAGCATGTTAAACCTTCATTTTATGTCATATCTGAATATTTGGGAAATTTTTGGTTCCCAAGTTTTTATCGCATTTCAACCTCCCTAATTCCTCAACTGTATTTGCACCGACCAAAACTTCTAGTGTCATAGTATATTTGGTGCATCCAATACTGAAGCCTTTTTATGCCACCTTGGATATCTATTGAATATACCTTTTAATATGGGTCACTCTGGATTTATCCCAAATCAGGCCCCAAACTAGATGGCCTCCACTCAGTTCATAATAAACATATATGGAACTTCAAGGAACCTGACTCCTCTGTAAAGGCTACTTTGCAATCAATCCTAGATATCTAGATTACATATGGTACTTCTGCCTGGATGCCTATTTTGTGAATTTTTACCAGAGCTTGAATAAAGGGTGATTTTTGGCATTTTCAGACTTAGAAAATTTCTCAATTATTTCAAGTAATTTTCCATGGTTCCTCTAGGAGCCTAGATTTTCCAGAACATATACATTCACAAGAATTCATTCTTATACCCAACACAACTAAACCAAGTGCTAAACATAGATAAAACACAATCATAGAGTTATAAATCTACCTAACAATTAGGCATTGAAGAAAGTCAATCCATGTCTAACAACACTCTGTAATATCACTTACAATAACACTAGATACTTCCAAAGAATGGGTCTAAACATTTCCATTAGATTCCTTTATGTATCATGCATTATTCTAGTATTGGTCCATAGCTAGAAAAGAGAAGCAATGAGTCCTACACAATAGAAAATCCATGCCAATTCTTAGCATGCCACATACAACACTATAACAAGTTTCATTAGTTCTCAGACCACATAGACTCCTTGATAGTTATTGTTTCCTTAGTGGGTCATGACCCAGGTTCAGAGCTAGTTGTGCCAAACAAATCCCTACACTATTGGACCTTTCGCAATCAATCTGTGGAGTGCGGACTGAAGTTTCACAGGAAGTAGTATGGGGGGATGCTGGAACCAAGTTTCTACACCCAAAGATCAACGTGATGTTGTTTTATGCCCTAAATCCACTTTCGCGTAGATCAATAAGCCTTTATGGATTATCAATATAACTCCATTTAATCAGTCCCTGGACCTCCGCAAAGGTCTACTACTGTCTTTCGCGAACCTTGAACATACTAATCAGTTACTTACGCGCATCAAATATTACTCTTAATCCAACAATTACTCAGATCGACCTAAGTGTTGATAACTTTAACATACAACAAGATAATATTCGCCTAAATAGTTGACATTAATTACGTTCATATAACAATATAAATCAATCAAAGTCATGCATCAATACAATATTATTTCATAAACCCATGATTTGTCATAGCATAAGCGCATTCATTCATAACATAAGTAAATAGATGAAACACATGAATTTCTACAATAATCTTCTTTATTGATAATCAGTTCAAGCTTACAGACTCAAGACCTCCTTGCACACTCAACTGTAGGGGTCCGCACACTCAGTTATTGACTCTACTCTAGGCCTCTATGCACATAGCTCCAGAGCCTTTCTTCCTACTCTTCTATGCTAACTCTCTAGACTTCTCCCATAGACAAAACTTCATTACTTTCCTTAGACATCCTAAGACACACCTATTTATACAATCCCATGGTCTGTAGACCATGGGTAGATCCTCAAAAATCCGATTTGACTTACATAAAGAAGGATAAAATCCTTTATGATTCTTTAACTATCTATGCACTCTGTGACCACAATTTGTGGAGACTTTACATCTTTATACACCAGAACTTGGTATTTTCCCCAAAAATTGACCCTAGGGGACCCCATCCCAATAGGCCCCCAACACAAAGATCGTGACTCACCCTCGAGTCATTCGTCTAGCGCAGAGATCTTACTTCGAAGATCCCCCAACTCCACTTGTGCAACTGCTACCTTTGTCGCGCTCACCATGGCTTCCTACTTGATCTGTTCCACCAGCTACTCTGTGGATGGTCTTGCATTGTCCTGCTTGATTTTCTATTGCGTACTCTACAAGTTCACTAATTTCTCCTAAATATTGGAAGAGATGATGTAGGCCTCATCCAACCAGGGCCCCAATCTGGCCTTAAGAAAAACCTCTTTCTTCTACACTGCTTCCACTTATGTAAGTAGTTGCTTCGCCTCCTGTAGCTTGGCAAGGTGCTGTACTATAACAACGTTGTGCGTCGTAGCTCTCACTTCATCATACTGTTGTTGGAGCTCGCAGAATTCTATATTTAAGACCTGCAGGGTGATATCTTCCTACAGGGCTACGACGACCTCCATAGCCTGATCAAATAGTGCGGTGTAGTCCACCATCGAGGCATCCACCATCATGATTCCATCTTTCACAGCTGCTTCACACTGTTCCCTTACCTCTAGTGGAGTTGAAGATTGCAACTTGAGCTCCAGTTCTATTATCTTCAGGTTCAGCTCAAATTGGACTCTAGCCACCTCTACCTTAGAATCGCACATGCCCATATAAAGTTTTCTAATCTTGGTCTCCAACAGTGCATCCTTCGAGATATGCAGTTCCAGCATCGTTCTACATGCTTCTACCACTACGACCACTATCTGGGCACTCTGTGCCTGGATTGTGTCCTTAGCCTTCAATGCCTCTATCTTCTCATTGAACATTTGTTCACTGTTCACCCGATACTCACTGATGAGGCTGAGCGCGCGTTGCTCCTGAGCTCTAAACTTTATTGTCACACTTGCCTACAACATGTGAAGGTACTCATTAGGGAGCTCGACCAAGTTGAGGCCGACGTTCTTCAAAGAGCTTACGATGACCTTGTCATTAGCCGCCTCCGCACTCAAAGATCCATCTGGTAGCGGGACTGCCCAAGTGTAAGGACCTGCAGTCTTGAACGCTTACCGCCCGAAGTGGGACCACGATTGGATGGAGGACACATGGTTGGAGGTTGAATGAGTAGCATGAAACGATGAAGGACGAACTCAGACTTGCAGCGGAGAGGTGTTATTTCATAATGCAAGTGTGTAGGAGGGGAGAGCGTTGGGTTTATAGGCGTGGGGAGCGGGTGGCTCAACCCACGGGCCGACCAAAAAACGAAGGCAAGCTGACTTGACTTGGGAGTGTTTGAGGGGAGGCTGACATGAATATTGAAGCATTTGTGATGATGTTTGAGGGCGTGGGCAGGTCGGCTGGGTAGCTGCGACCTCGCCCTACGCTCATATATATTGGAGGAGCGTTGGAGCTCATTTCACCATCGAACAACCATCGCTCAACATGTGAAAAGTGTGCAGATAAAGAGGTGGACGCAGCAAGAGGTAAAGGCGCAGATTAGGTGATGTGCCCACTCTTGGGCAAGGTCACACGAAGGTGATCGCACATCTTGGTTTGGGTGAAGGGCATGGGTGAAGGAGCGCCCGCCAGTTGGAGTGAGGCATGCATGGGCGTGTGGCGCCCAGGTTGTGCGAAGGAGCGCCCGACCGTGAAGCGTTGGTGAGTGCCGGTTTGTGCGACGGCTTGGCATGGGTTCTTAAGTGAATCGGGTGACCACTCGCTCATCGTGCAAGTGTGCACAGTGTGACTTTTGGTGAAGTGTTGAGATTGTGAACAGAGGTGTGTTTTGGGTAGAGGTGCGCGTGTGTTGCGACTTGGAGGCACGCCCAAGTTGGGCAAACAACATGATCGTGCGACAAGGTGAACGAAGGGTTGGTGAGTCGTGCGGCGACCGTGCGGAGGTGCCGACGAGCTAGGCAACCAAGTTTTGCCGAAGATTGTAAATTTGGCTAAGTATGAAACTTGTGGTTGCCAAGTATACTTGTAAAGCTTTGTAACTGTTGTAAAAGACTGTATAATATATTATCGGGAAAACTCATTGTTCAGGGAGTTGCCCCTCCCTTTATACTATGCAATTGTGTTCTTCATGTATAATTGCTAATGTTAATGAATGTGTATGGGTGTTCATTGGTATAAAGGAAACATTAATATTACTTGGTTGAGAAACACAAACTAAGTAGGATAAGTGGTTAGGCGTATCCCACGAACATAAGTATTGGTGAAAAGAAAGTGTTCGGTGGTGTTGCACCTCGCCTAGCACGGTTGGAAGACTACCGCCGTCTCAGCATCGTGATAGTTGGTATCAGAGCAGTTGATTCGGGCATTGAAGGTTGAAGCTGCTACACAACTCCACTGAAGTGAAGTTGGTATCAGAGCTAGTCTGAAGACTTCGAGGAGTCTTGCAGGAAGATGGGTGAAGCAAGTGTATCCACACACTTGGAAGCTTGGAAATTGGTGACAGTGAAGCTGTTGGATGGTAGAAACTAGATTGCAAAGAAGAAGGAAGCTGTTAGCAATGGAAATTGAATCTCAGGTTGGGTCTAGTCACAGTGCGAAGGATGCTACTATGGCATTCATTGAAAAAGTGTTGGAGAAGATGGAGGACTTAGAAGCTTTATGGACCAAGAAGATGGACTTGATCGAGAGATATCAAGAGGCCAACTCGAAGATGATGGAAGAGCTCAATGAACTCCAAACTCAACATGAGTACATTGATCTTATGTGTACACAACTTGAAGTAAGGGTCAAGGAGGTTGAAAAGGCAAGATACCGGGGTCTTACAAAGATTGTGGACTTCCAGAAATCTCTTGACGAAGCCAGAGATGAGATCGCAGTGTTGAAGAAGGCCGTGAGGCATAACTCAGGTGGAGGAGTGCCTCATGTGAAAGTCAAAGAACCAGAATCTTATGATGGTACAAGGAGTGCAAAGACTCTTTGAAACTTTCTATGGGACATGGAGCAATACTTAGAACGGTTGGGTCTATCTGATGATGAGACGAAAGTCAAGGTAGCTGCTCAGTTATTGACAAAGGATGCTAAGATGTGGTGGCGAAGACGGATGGATCAGATTTCCAATGGCACTACTGGTGACATTACTTCGTGGGATGAGATGAAGAAAGCTTTGTAGACTCATTTCAGTCCTCAGGATGAAACTTGGGAAGCAAGGATGAAAATAAAGTTCATAAAACAAACAGGGAACCTTCAGACATATCAGTAGGAGTTTGCAAGTGCAGTTCTAGAACTTCCTGACATGGCAGAGAGGGACGAGGTGTTCAACTTCATCACTGGATTGAAACCTTGGGCATGCAATGAAGTGAAGAGGCAGAGGATTAGAACACTTGAAGAAGCTTTTGCTGCTGTGGATAGGTTGGTGGAGCATTATGATGAGACTTCCAATGATAGGAAGAAGTCCGATAAGCTGAAAGAGAAGAAGAAAGAGGATGCTTCGAAATTGGATGATAAGTCGAAGACAAAGAAAGCCTTGAAGTGTTGGATATGTGCTGAACCACATACGGTGAAGAATTGTCCTTCTAGATCGAAAGTGGCTGCGATTGCACAATCTAATGCAAAGAATGAAGAAGATTATGTGGGGATGATGTAGATACTTGGTGCTACTACTGCTACAGAGGTGATCTCTTGGAGGGATCCTGAGAGGAACAAGTTGGAGTATGTTTGGATGAAGGTTGGAGATGCTGATATACTCACTATGGTGGATAGTGGGGCCTCTCACAACTTCATAGGAGAAGATACTGCGAGAAGAATTGGGCTAAAATTTGTACCAGTAAAGGCACAGATGAAGATAGTCAATTCTCCTCCTGATAGTGTTCTTGGTGTAGCTGAAAAGGTGGACACAACACTTGGTGAATGGAAAGGGAAGGTTGACTTCACTATAGTGCAGATAGTAGACTATGAGGTTGTGCTAGGAATGGAATTCTTAAAACAATTCGATGCTATGATAGTTCCACATTTGAAGAGGCTGTACATTTATGATGGAAGGGAAGATGTACCCATTGGTGTGCCAACCATTGGAGTGACAAAGCATAATTGTAAGTTTGCAGTAACGCAAATGGAGGATGAAAAGTGGATGGAAGATATGAGTAAGAAGTTGTCCATGGTTGAGACAAATCTTACTGAGCTGTCATTAGTCATCAGAACTCTTTCAGATAGTATCTTGGATATGTCAAGAAGGCTAGAAGCAGTCGAGGATGATGATGATGAGGCATATGTGAGGCTGAATGTCTGGGAGGAGGATCGGGTCACTTATCTACAGAGGATGGAAATAGAAGATCCTGACAAATGGATTGAGTTGATTACTGAGGGTGAGCCTTCAGGCTCTACTCCCTCCACATCTTCTTAGATGGGAAAGAAGATGGGGCTCATTGTTAGCTTCTCATGGTAGTGAGTCCTTAAAATAGGTTGAGCAGGTATGACAGATGGTGCAAGGATGGCTTGGCATCAAGCATCATGACATGCATGGTGAGATTCTTGGGGAGTCCAGGGTGTGGCAGAATTCGAGATAGACTGGTGAAGGCATAAGGATGTTCACTCTCATGGCTTGAGCGTGACAGTTGGATTAGCTACCCAACTAGTTCAAACATGGGGTCCGAAAGTGTGCAGAGATATGTGGATATCAAGCTGATTTGAGGTGGTGTTCGACATGGAGAGATGTTGGCATCAGGAAAACGAGGAGGACAGTTCATAGGATGAGGACGACACATGGTGGAGATGGGAGTTCTACATATGTTGTAGGGATGTTTGCAGTATGTGGAGGAATTGACATCATGGACCGAGGATGAGACAGACATTGATGTTGATCTTGGTGGATGGCTACAAGGATGGTATGTTTTCGAGGACGACAATGAATTCAAGTGGAGGAGGATGTAAGGACTTGCAGTCCTAAACACGTTCCGCCCGAAGTGCGACCACGACTAGATGGAGGACATGCAGTTGGAGGTTGAATGAGCAGCATGAAATGATGAAGGACGAACTTGGACCTGCAGCACAAAGGTGTTATATCATAATGCAAGTGCATAGGAGGGGAGAGCGTTAGTTTTATAGGCATGGGGAGAAGGTGGCTCAACCCACGAGCTGACCAACAAACAAAGGAAAGCCGACTTGACTTGGGAGTGTTTGAGGGGAGGCCGACATGAATATTGAAGCATTTGCGATGATGTTTGAGGGCGTGGGCAGGTCGGCTGGGTAGCTGCAACCTCACCCTATGCTCATATATATTGGAGGAGAGTTAGAGCTCATTTCACCATCGAACAACCATTGCTCAACATGTGAAAAGTGCGTAGATAAAGATGTGGACGCAGCAAGAGGTAAAGGCGTAGATTGGGTGATGCACCCGCTCTTGGGCAAGTCAGCATGAAGGTGATCGCACATCTTGGTTTGGGTGAAGGGCGTGGGTGAAGGAGCACCCGCCGGTTGGAGTGAGGCATGCATGGGTGTGTGGTGCCCGGGTTGTGTAAAGGAGAACTCGACGGTGAAGCGTTGGTGAGCGTCGGTTTGTGCGACGACTTGGCATGGGTTCTTGGGTGACTCGGGTGAGCGCCCGCCCGTCATGCAAGTTTGCATGGTGTGACTTTTGGTGAAGTGTTGAGATTGTTAACAAAGGTGTGTCTCGGGTAAAGGCACCCGTGTGTGGTGACTTGGAGGTGCGCCCAAGTTGGGCAAACAACATGATTGTGCAACAAGGTGAACGAAGGGTTGGCAAGTCATGCAGTGACCGTGCGGAGGTGCCGATGAGCTAAGCAACCGATTTTTGCCAAAGATTGTAAATTTGGCTAAGTATGAAACTTGGGGTTGCCAAGTATACTTGTAAAGCTTTGTAACTATTGTAAAAGACTGTATAATATATTATCGGGCAAACGCAATGTTCAGGGAGTTGCCCCTCCCTTTATACTGTGCAATTGTGTTCTTCATGTATAATTGTTGATGTTAATGAATGTGTATGGGTGTTCATTGGTGTAAAGGAAACATTAATATTACTTGGTTGAGAAACACAAACTAAGTAGGATAAGTGGTTAGGCGTAGTCCACGAACATAAGTATTGGTGAAAAGAAAGTGTTTGGTGGTGCCGCACCTCACCTAACACGGTTGGAAGACTACCGTCATCTTGGCGTCATGACACTAGGGATCCAGTGATCGAACCATCTATGGCCCCCAGTGCCAAACTCGTTGATGCAATGCTTATCTGCCCTGCGCCTACCTAGATCCGAGCCATCTGAATCTGTAGCTCACGCAGATCCTTCTAAATGGTACTAAGTGCCTGTTGTTTCTACCACTCGAACTACTGCAGTAGTTCTGCAGTGGTATCATGCACCTTGTATCCAATCTCATCAAGGTTTCCATCTATCAGAGTGATTGGATCCAACAACGGCTTGGTCACTTTTGATATATTCTGCAGCTCTTCCTTTCCTTGTTCCCTATACCTTTTGATCTCAAAGGGGGTGCTCTACTCCTCCTCGCCACCGCCGCCTTGCTCTGACTGCTCCTCCTCCTCTATTTGGGGCGAAGGAGACTGACCACTGTGCTCGAAGGCACACTCTTCTTGTTCAGCCTACTACTTCGTGGCGCACTTCGCTTCCACTCGGGCCTTCTTTTCGACCTCTTTTCTCCGCTTCTCAACCAATTGTTGGACATTCCTCTTTGTTGCTTCCTTCTTCTTTTCTGCAGATTTGTTGGTGCCTGCAGCAAGGTTGGATGGAGTATGCCAATATGTTAGCTAGCACTTGAGACCTCCTAAATAACATCTTCTGTAGCGAGTTAAGGTAGGTCAATCCATTTTTGTTGCAGATCCTTCCACACCTGGATGTATACGTGGTGAAAGTCGGCTTTAAATTCTGCATACGTTGAAACCTACTCAAACACAGTTGGTGATGACCATGGCTTCTGGTTTATGGCCATGCGAATGCTAACCTCCATCAGCACCTAGAAGAATTTGGTCTCTATGATGCGCGTGGCATCCTTTGTTTCCCAGAGGGATGAAAACGGTGCAGCCTCCGGCAAATCCTTATCCACGGGAGGAAACAGACTGTCCTCCAGCAATTCCCAATCAACGAGCACAATGGAGAGCAACAACCACAAATAGTGGAATGTTTTAGTCTCATCCTACGCCTCTCGATAGTTCACAAGGAAATCGCTACAAAGGTAGCGTGCCCAGTTGAATTGCATGCCCTACGTGCATTATGCATCCAAAGAAATCACTGGCGTCGGAACCTCGTTCGCGCGACATTTCCTCATGACTTTGCCCTCAAGGATCTGCATGGAAATCTTCATTACAGGGTCAGCGATAGAGGTGATTGAGTACCCACGCGGCTTCTTTACTAATTTGAACGTGTCCTTGGTTTTCTTTACAATGTCGTGCTCGCTCGTCTTTTTGCGAAACTCCTTGGCTAGATTCAACCCGAGTGTGGAAACAACGTGATCCAATGGATGAACATATTAGTGATAGGGATCAACGCTCTCAGCCACAAACAACCATCATGCACTAGGGTTAGCAACTGTTTGATAACTATCAAGTTGATTTTGGAGTGGTGGTAGTGGGGCACCCACAATAGGTTCAGTAACCCTGACTGGTTCAATTCAAGAATCCACTCCACAGGCTCTAGTGTAGTGACACTTGATTATTTGTAAAAGACCCTCTTCATATAGTTCTTTGTTGCCAAGTGGGGGAACCTCTCATGGTCCGCTAGATCCTAGTCTTATAGCTTGAGATGGGGAATCTATACCAAGTGCCGACCTTCAAAAGTGATGTTCTCTAGTAACAGGGGTGTATTAAGGAGGATTATAATCCGGAAACATGGATATAGGATCCACCCCTTCGGTGTCTATGTTATTCGCACCCTCTTCAACCTCCAAATACACCACCTTCTCCTTATCCTTAGAACTCGGTTTTTCTTTCTTCTAGGCCTGGGTTGCAGCATGCTTCCTCAGTGACTCATGCACCAGCATGGGTTTCTTCTGCTTGTCTTTCTTGGGTTTGGGGACTTCCCTTACTGGTGTAGGCTTCAGCCTAGGTGACCTCGGCACACCACCTGGAGCCTCCCTAGTCATTACCTCTGGAGCAGCTCCCTCAGAGGCGACAACCCCTCTAGTACTAACAGTCTCTCCTGTTCCAGACATTGTGTTGAGAATAAACTATTGGGTATCCTCGGGTAACTTATCAAATACAGAAGTAGCAACTAAACCAGCAAAAACCTAAGGATTCATAAACATTCAACAGCTCAACACAGAAATTCTAAGGATGAAAAGTGTTTTTCGGTGGATGAACACACGTAATTTATAGACAAATTCGAATTCAAATTTGACCGTTCCCCCTAAGATTGGTCCATAAATGTTGATTTGGTGGCAGATCTCCAAAGATTTAAACCTTAAATGCCTTAAATTCTACCCCCCCACTCCTGGTAGTCAAATCATGAATAGTGTTTGTAACAGTTACTTTCTGGTTGTACTACGTAGTCTCTCCCCCTATAGCGCAACTTCCTTTGTGCTTCTCCTCGTATTATGACATCATCCTATTTCGTGTAGCCCCCTTGTTGTGTAGCTCTATAAACCGAGCAGTGTAGTTTGTAGTCCTACACCTCCTTGCAGTTTCCTGGAGCACTAAGACTGTGCCACCGTCATGTAGTCATTAGGTCGAATCCCCAATGTATGGCTTCAATTGGCTTCCATTTACCCTTCCTGGAAATGTATATCCATTCAACTTCACGAGCTAAACTACTCCACAATCTGTAATATCTTTGATAACATATGGCCCCATCAAATGCATTTGAAATTTTCCTGGAAACTTATCAAACTTACTGTCATATAATAAAACCAAATCATTTACCTTGAAGGTGTACAGTTTGATGTGTCGATCATGCGAAGCTTTTTCACATTCCTTCTAAACCCGCTGATGGAATTTAGCCAAAAATCTATCTTCCTCAAGCTTTGTTAGCTGCACAAGCCTTTCTTCTAAGGCTCTGCAGTCCGCCATTCCTGTGAAATATGTGATGCATAGACTAGGCACGATATACTCCATAGGCATGACAACTTCCACGCCATAGACCAATGTAAAATGTGTCTGACCAGTAAGCTTTTTACAAGTAGTTTTGTAAGCCCATAACACTGCTGGTACGCGCACGTCCCAATCATTTCACTGCATGTTGTACCCTTCGTTAGCGCATTCTCCATTATCTTATTAAAAGCCTCAACTGTTCCATTGGCCTGAGGATGATATGTCATACTCTTATGATGGTAAACCTAGAACTCATCTGTCAGCGCATTGATCGTTTCATTGAGAAAATGTGTATCGCAATCACTCATCAGTACCTTTGGGCAACTAAACCTGGTTGACACATATTCGAATAGAAATTTCACCGATGTTGCCCCTGTATAATCCTTCACAGGTTATGCCTCTGCCCATTTGGTCAAATATTCAGTCACGGTAATGATATAACGTGCATTTGTCTTCTTGCCTCGAGGTTGAATCAGTCCTACAAAATCAATTTCCCATTTCTCAAATGGTTGTAATGACACTCGCGGATTCAAAGGCAGCTCATCCCTTCGGGATGGCATGTCCGTCCTCTAACATGCATCGCATGCCCTACAATAGGCTTTAGAATCCTTATGCAGCATCGGCCACCACAACCCAGTGCGCAAAATCTTCTACGTTGTTGATTTTCCTGCATAATTCCCTCCCGTAGCTCCTCCATGGGCTTCAGCGAGGATACCGGTTTGTTCAAAATCAGGCACATAACGTCGAAGTATCTCATTCGATCCCATTTTATACAAATGGCTTGCGATCACAGAGAAATCTTATGCGTGCACCACCAATTCTTTCTTTTGTTGACTGGTATATCCTTCTGGAGTCATTCCTGTGGTTAATAAATGGATAATATCCGTGAAGTTATTATCTACTATGCACACCGCGAAGAGCTTTGCATCAGGCAACCCTTCCTCCAGATTAGTAGGCTCTTCTCCTATTTCAATGCAAAACATATGGTCTAGCCTTGCATTCAATCTTCCTGGCTTCACAATTACTTCAAAATCATATTCTTGAAACAACAACATCCATTTGCATATCCCCCCCCAGCACAAGCTTATTAACTAGATATTTTAATGCAAAATGGTCTATGTACATCTTGAAATTTCTGCCTAGAAGGTAATGTATGAACTTTTGGAGCACATACACCATATCCAAGCCTTTGCGCTCTGTCGTCGAATAATTCTTTTCAGCCTTAGATAACTTCCTACTAGCAAATGTTATAGGATGATCCAGTTCTCCTTTGCCAGCCTGTGCCAACACTGCTCCTAGCTCAATACACGAGGCATCCACATGCACATGAAATTCCTTCTTCCATTTCGAGAAGACTAGGATCATCATGGTGACCATTTTCTCCTTCAGTACATCTAGGTTGCACTGACATTCTTCATCCCAACAGAAGGTAGCATCCTTCTTCAATAGATTTTCCATAGGCACGTAAGCTGAGCATAACTTTTGATGAACTTATGATAGTATCCAGTGTGGCCCAGTGCTGCGTGCAACTGTTTAACACTTCTTGGTGCCTCCAAATTAATTATTATCATGATTTTAGTAGGGTCCACCATAAGTCCTCGCCGACATACCACATGACCCAGCAAGATTCTGAAAGGGACACAAAACAAGCATTTCTTTAGGTTTAGCACAATATGATACCTTCGGCATGTATCCAACGTCCAGCACAAATTGGCTACATGGCACTTTACTAGCCCAAACACTATCCAATCACCAAAATATACCTCCAATAACTTGTGAATGAATTCTTTGAACGTCGCAGTGACTACACGCGAGAAGATCGTCAGCACATTCTTAAGTCCAAAAGGCATCACTGTATACTAGAAACATATTCCCCGCTTTGTCGCGAAGGTGGTCTTACTCCTGTCTTCTAGCGCGATCTTAATCTGATGGTATCCAGAGAACCCATCAGTAAATGAATAGGCCTCTTGCCTGCCAACATTATCCATTACTTCATTTGTGAACTAAGTTGGAAAAGGGTCATGAACACAAGCATCATTAAGCTTCCTGAGATCTACACAGATCCTTATTTCATCCTTTTGCTTCGTTTCTTGAACAACCATTGAACTCACCCAATCAAATTCGTACATTGGTTCAATAATACCTGCTGCAAGCATCTTGTCCAACTCCAAGCGAATATTTTCCTTGTATTTGGGATTAAGGCGATGTGGCCTTTTCTTAACGGGCTTCGCGTCCTGTTTCAAAGTTATTTCATCACTCCCAAATCACCTATGATTCCTTTAAAGTCTGAAAATCTGGTAGGAAATAAGTCCTGATATTCGCAGAGCAACTCAGTGAATTTATCTACTGTAGCATCATCCTAGTAATCTCCAATCTTTGCAAACTTTGGCTCCACCTCTGTGTGAATGTTCACTTGTCTAGTCTTCAATGGTGCGGTGATATCTAGATTCTCTATATGTGGTCCCTCAACTTCGCAGTGGCCTTCTGCCTCTGGGATGTTAATATTACTTGGATCCTTGTCATCTCCTTCAGTGGCCACGTCATAGCACTCCAACGCATGGTGCAGCTGGGTGCTCCAATCTAGTTGAATCAATTCTAAAAGATCCCATGATATTCTGAAGATTGCTACCTTAACCTCCTACAACGCTTCATTGATGCTTTTGAACCCATCCTCAAATTTGAAGGTCATAAAAAATCCTTCCCTCAAGATGTCCCACTCCATTGTACTGTGGCAGAGCTCTGTTTCTAGGTACCATTTCATAGGAATGATGTCTAAAGTGTGATAGAAATATGCACCCACTATGGCTGCAGCTATGTTCCATAAACCTTCGTCCATTTTGCTAAATGATCGCGTGGATCATTTTTTCCATCATATTTTTCAGTTAGCTAAACTTTCAGGTGACCAAACCGTAATTGCATCATTCTTTTGTACTCACGCCATTCATCAAAATTGTCTTTATGTGTACCCCACCACCGTGCAGGCGTAGTGCGCAACGCCAAATCCAGCGCTTGGAAGCGATGCTTCTCGGGAATTTCCCTTTCAAATGCATCCAGAAATTTATCTACATCAGTTAAACCATCATAATAAGGCAAACTTCTTACCTTGGATGATACACAGTGCATCGATTTAGTCATCATATTACAGTGCAACGTAGATACTTCATGCAACCTATTCTGTCAGTTCTCCAACTCTTCATCCAAATCTGAGGTATAGGAGCTTTCGCAGTCCCATGAAATTCATCCATCAGTTGTCTGATTAACCCAATCTTGGTCTCGTGCTATTATTTTATAGATCTGGTATAAATCATCATCACTTATCTCATAGTCGTGGACCAATTTAGTATAGCGCGGTCCTTTTGTAGGGTCCAATGGTACTACTACGCGGAGTGATTTCCTTTCAAACGACATCATCCATTTCTTCAAATTGATTACCCCATTCATGCTGATAGCCAAATCAATTCCCAGGAGCGTGGGGTATGGATTGTTGTCATTAACAATCTCTATTACTTCAAAATCAACCAATGCGCTCGCACCTTCTATATCTATGGTCACCCCATGCAATCTCCCCATAGGGATAATCTTCTGTTGATTTTCCATTCTCAATTGAATTGGAGACCACTACAGTGCATGTCTCCCCATTCTTTCCCATGTCTATTTAGGCAAAACATTCACATCGGACCCCAGATCCAAAATAACTTGATCCATCTCATACTCTCTTATTTGCGTGATAAGCCTCATCTTGTGCCTTGATCTTGCCTTCTATTTGCCTATCTTTCTTAATGTGCAGTGTCCTTCAGGAGCACATTCCTTATCGACACACTTATTTATTAGTTCTTGTATCTATTTCATAGCCTTACTGTCATGCGGAAGCTTCATACAAGTCTCGAAGAAAGTGGTAAGCATGGAGAGGTCAACTTCTTCAGATAGCTTGTCTTGAATTCCTGAGGCAGAGGCCTTAGTGAAGCTTTTATTTTCTTCCATGAATGTTTCCTTCATGTCCTCCAGATCAAACCCAACCTCCTTTTTTGGAGCCTTGCGAACACACTCACTTTCTTCAGGTGGATTTCCTTTATCATCACCAGTCATCATTTTGCTTCAGAGTATAATATTCACATTGGGATCGTCTTAGCGAGGCTCGGCCCTCATCATCTGTAGATTATGGGTAGGTTGTTGAGGATGCGCCTTCTTCTCCTGCATCTTAGTTATCAGTATAGGGAATTCCTCTATCACGTGGTCAAACTGAGTACAGTATCGGCAAGATGGGAATGTCTAGCTTGTATACTCCCATGCATAGTGTCCTGGCACTCCACAATTATAGAAAATATCTTGTCCTCGACCTCTTCTAGGTGCTCCTCCTCCTCATCCTCGTTCGCACCCCTGATATCCTCCGCACGCTTCGTCGGCGTCTTGATCTGGAGGCCGAGTTTCTATTTTCATTTGATACGTGGGTGTTATTTCCATCATCAATTCATAGCTATGGAAGTTATGCTCATCATGACCCACCAATTTACATAAATTGTAGAATAATTGTTGCGACGTTTGTATAAATTTATGTAGAAAATGACAATTATATATAACATGTTTTCCAGCTACTTGACAAATAACACACCACAAAGTGGACCCTGCACTTGATCCTGCAGAAGCCTCTTGTCTCAGGGGCATTGGCCCGCCCCCTGTAATATAATTCGCAAAAACAGGGCAATGATCTCTGTCATGCCCTTAGATTTACATTTTAAGCACCAAACTTCTTCACGCACCTTCGATTGAGCAGCTTTTTCCTTCTTCCAGCTCTGCAACTCCACATGGCTCTGTCGAACTCCCAAAGCAGATTCCTGGATAGGTGTCTCATGTAATTTCATTGCAATTTCCAAGGCTTCCACCTGGGTCCCTATCTTTTGTTGCGATAAAGCGACCCTTAGGTGGGGCAGAAGCGAGGCTACAAACCATTGGCATTGTTGGCTATCTGTGAGATTCATGTTGGCTTCGCGGATCTGGCACTTCAGTCCCTGATCCAGCTCCCTAGTTGTTTCTCCAGGCCTCATCATGATTTCCTTGACTCCAATAACCATTTTTGATTCAGACTTGGGCCTACCAAATTCCTTATTCATAACAATCTGAGTGTCCGCTAACAATTCCAATGGGTTATCGGTGCAGTACTTAGTGTACCATGTCAATGCGCGATCTTGTAGAGCAGTAACCAACTACTCCTTTATATGATCATCTGTAATATTCTGTGTCGTTCATACACCTTCGTAATGAACCAAAACTAATTCAGGTCCTCACTTCCCAAGCCCTTGAAAACAAGCAACTTCATGGTATTCGACATATTGAATTGTGGCAAAGGTGGTGGCGGTGTGGGTGAAGGTGTATGTTGTGGAGGTGAAGGTGGAGGTGGTGTGGGTGGATGAGGTATTCACGGAAAAACCTTCTTTATCAACTGTACATCGCTTTGAGGTGAGGCCTGTACTGCTCCCTCGTCCTCACTCGAAGGAGGCTCTATCAATGGACTATATTCAAGACCCACTCTTTCCTAATTTCTAAAGATTCGTCCACTTCGCGTAGATCCAAACATCAAGGTAGTGGCATAACCCGCTTTTCACAAAAGAGCATTCCAAGTATTCAAATATTTCAAATACTTACCTCGTGGTCTTTAAAAAAGTGTCGCTCTGCTTCACTGTAGTTGACTGAGGTATCAACTGCAAATTCTGTCACAAATCCTCTTATGACTCGATCAAGTCAGTGATCGACAATGTGCGTGATCTTATCTTCAGGAGCTTCCAACCTTCGCACCAGCGTCGGGGTCCACATTATTGGACCGACAAGCCTCCACCTTCCTTGGCCGTCTGCAAATTTAGCGATCCACTCGTACAATTCAATCGGGAAGGTGCAAAAGAAAATTTCGTGTATTTTTGTGTATAGATACCTGTCCAACCATTGTTCTTTCGTCAAGAGCAGATTTTTGTTCTCTTGCACCGCGAATTCGTGAATATTTCTATCCAACCACTTCTCAATTTCATTCTTTGTCAGATTCCAGTGATGCGACATCACACATGTTCGTTATGCAAATCCTGGTCTTGGCAATGGAACCATTTGTTGGCTTAGTGGGTCCTGACCCACGTTTGGAGTTAGTTGTGCCAAACAAATCCCTATACTACTAGCCCTTTCGGCATAAATCAGCGAAGTGTGAATTGAAGTCTCACTCGAAGCAGTATGGGGGGATGTTGGAACCAAGTTTCCACACCCAGAGATCAATGTGATGTCATTTTATGCCCTAAGTCTGCCTTCGCGCTGATCGATAAGCCTTTAAGGCTTATCAATATAACTCCCTTTAATTAGCCCCCAGACCTCTGCAAAGGTCTACGACTATCTTTCATGGACCTTGAGCAGACTAATCAGTTACTTACGCGCATAAAATATTACTCTTAATACAACAATTACTCAGATCGGCCTAAGTGTTGATAACTTTAACATATAACAAGATAATCTTCTTGTAAATAGTTAACATTAATTATGTTCATATAACAATATAAATCAAGCAAAGTAGTGCATCAATACAATATTATTTCATAGACCCATCATTTGTCACAATATAACTGCATTCATTCATAATAGAAGTAAATAGACGAAACATGGGAATTTCTGCAATAATCTTCTTTATTGAGAATCAGTTCAATCTTACAGACTCAAGACCTCCCTGCGGACTCTACTCTAGGCCTCTATACGCACAGCTGCAGAGCCTTTCTTCCTACTCTTCTGCACTAACTCTCTATACTTCTCCCATAGACAAAACTTCATTACTTTCCTTAGACATCCTAAGACACACCTATTTATACAATCTCATGGTCTGCGAACCATGGGTAGATCCTCAAAAATCTGACTTGAATTACATAAAGAAGGACAAAACCATTTATGATTCTTTAACTATCTACATGCTTTGCAACCACAATTTGTGGAGACTTTGCAACAAAACTTGGGCTTTTGCCCCAAAATTGACCCTAGGGGACCCCATCCCAATAGTTATAATACTTAAACCATGGAATTTGACACCACATGTAAGCTTAACTAGGTTCATTAGATAGGATAGAAAAATCATATAAATAGCTCTGCAATTCAAGAACATATCATCATCTACAAGAATCAACATGTTCCTTACACCATGAGGATCATCAAATGGATTTATCATTGCAATACACGAGAGTCAACATGTTTTTCATCAAGAATGTTGATACACCCATTTCTTGGGTGTGTGTTATATTCTTTCCATGACTACCTAACGTGCCAAGGGGTCACAAGGGGGGTGGAATCCCTCCTATACATTGCATAGGGTGCAACACCCTGAGAATTTTTTTTTTTACCCTATATTAGGTGGGCAGACCACCCTATGGTTTTGTGCATGGATTTTGCACATGGTTTTGGGCATGTTGGTTTTCTATCCATGGTATTTTGTAGATCTGGTCAAGGGAACTATTGTTATGTTCTAATCCAGGGTTAATGGATTGGGGTTTATGGATGCTTCGACATGTATATATATGTATTGTAACATTGAAAGGAATATAATGAAAAATCAATCTGGTAGTCTCGGTTTTGGAATCCAAGGGAAAACCCCCAAGTATATCTATTTTATGTTTTATGCTCTCGCCATTGTTTATTTTTTGTTTTTAGAATTCGTATGCAGGTAATTTCTATATGGGGTTGAATCCTCCACCATTGTTATATTAATAGAAACATTTGTCATTTACAATGCAAATATTTATACACACATATTGAAGTAAATATACTTATCTTATTAATATTGGAATGATTGGAAACCAAGGGAGGGACTTCAACTCTCCACCCAACCATAGGCCAATTGTACTGTAATTCTTTCTTGCAGCTGACTAGTCACAAGCTAGAATCAAAGCCTAAGGAATGAAGTGTTAAAGGGTATTCACATTGATAGTAGTTATCCAAATACTCAAGAAGACGAGCCCATTGCCCTACTAGTTTATCAACTGCATCCAACAAAAAGCACCACAGTGACCTCTACCCCAATAGAAATCAATCATAGGGATTCACCCAAGGCTCAGTAAGATGCAGTTCATTTCTAAGAGGATGAATAAAATACATGGGTGGCTTATTCAATGCATCTAGAAGCTAGCACTACATGAGTCATGAGCCCATTATCTAATTCGTTTATCATATTAATAAACTAGTACATATGTGGTTTATCTTCCTTGAGGCGAGCACATAATTGGTTTATCATCCTTGATGCTACCACATAGTTGTTTATCGGTGCCTTTTAGCTAGCACCTAGGTGTTGCAACCTACCAAGTGGTTTATTAGCTAACTGAACCAACACATAAGTGGTTTATCAGTCTTGAGGAAAGCACATAAATGGTTTATCAACCCTGAGGCTAGCACTTAGTGGTTTATCATTTCCTTTCAGCTAGCACCCTAGTGGTTAGTTGGACCAAAGGATAACATTGGATGATTCAACTCCACTAAACTTTCATTGACGAATTGATTTATAGACTCACACACTGGCCTTAGAAAAACACATGGAATACCCTAAAAAAAATAGAACACATGATATAAAAGGTTATTTATCCCTAGTAGATTCACACCCACTACCAATTCCATGTTCTGTGTTCTCTTGCACTACCCACTACATAGTCTATCTGTGCATCCTCTTTCTTTTCATCTCTCATCTCCCATGCATATGCTCTCTCAAGCATGTTGTGTATACCTTTCTATGTTCCTTTTTTTACATGGTCGTCCCCAAGGGTCTTGTGCACCCCTCTTTTTCTCCAACATGCATGCAAACCTTCTTGTTGCGTGTGTTTTTCTATATCCAACTCATACCTTTTGTGTGTTGACCATACCAAAATGCTCCACGAAAGTAGGGGATAGTATGGACTCATCCTATGCTCACGAGTCCCATATACATATTCAATGCATGTACTAGTGTGTCCATTAATTCACATAAATATAGGTGGAAAAATAAATTCATAATTTTGAGTTTGACCATTTTCCCAAGAAACTCATCCTCCTCACATTTGAATGTGAGTCCTCTCCTTAGCCCAATAATTTTTATATATTTTCACAATTATTTACAATGAATATTGTACATAATATATTTACATGAGGGGGAAAACAAAAGGGTTTTTACAATCTCTTTTTTGTCTCATTAAAACCTCACAAAAAAGACACCTTATATACAACATACTACAAAATTTTCATTGAGATTCTTAAATCATGAAGAATACATTTGATCGAATATCCTTTTATCTCTTTTTTGGGCTCATTAAAATTCAAGGAAAAAATACATTATCAAGCTTACTTGTCTTCTCTTTTGTGCTCGCTAAACTATGAAGGAGATACCAACTAATAAAAAGAGAAGTGGAGAAACCATATTGGTCATTTATCTTCAAAATTGTAGTGTCAGTCGCATTTCCCTTGAACATATAACTTGCTTGAATATCTATCTTACAAATGGGTTTAACCTTGCCTAGTAGCCATACCATAGATATGAGTATTTTTACTCCTCTAGCCGGTTACTCTTCTAGTTACTGTTAGGATAATTGCCTTCCAAGCAATAGATACGGGTTCGACTCTCGGCAGATGCATCGTCCTTGACCTATTTTTAAATTTGTATTAGATTGGATTCCAATACAAATACATACATACATACATTTAAATCCCAAAATATCTCCACTACGCGATGTTATAATGAAAAAAGTAAAATCTGAGTCCAACTGTGTCCTTCCTCATACATACAAAAACAGTTTTGAAAACCCGTTGCTACAATGATGATGTTACAACGAAAAAAGAGCAATCTGATTCCAGCTCTGTCCTCCCTCATACAAAACAATTTTAAAATGCGCAATGTAAATTCCAAGCCACCACGCTTCTAATTCTTTTCACAATTCCTGAGAGAATTAGCCCATATTTAAAGGGAAATTCCTCATCCATAACTGCACAATCCAAAATTAGGTCCAGTTCCTGATTGCATGCACCATCTTTACAACTCGGAAAATTATACAACAAATAGTACATTGTCCCTACACTCTAGTATCAACCGGGTCTTTCTCAGAATTGACATGCATGAGTTTCTGATGAGGGAATCTTCAGTTAACTAGAGTAGCACTAGTTAATGTATTAGTGCACCAACTGACTGTTAACTCACCATTAGTTCCTGAAATAGTTTGGAACTAATTTAACTGGAATTAACTCAGTGAACTGAGTTAACTAATTACAACTCACAATTAACTCATCCTGGACCCCTATAATATAGGGAGAACATATACATGACTTCAAAAAGACTTCCAACTCGAAATTCCTAAGTTAACTAAGTCAACTCACTCTAGTTAACTATTACAAGTTTCTATGCAGAGAATATAATTTGATTTTGGATTCTATTTTTATCATTTGTTGTTGCTATTTTCAATAATTCATGATGAGGTTGTCAAATTATTCGCACACTTCTACAAGGCCAAGCTGGAAGTATACTTCAGAGATCAAATTTGGGTATTGAACCAATATCTAATAATGTTTGATGACAATGCAAATGAATAGTTTTATAGTCCTGTTACCCTAGAGGAAATATCATTGGTTCTCTCGGGTCCTTCGCCAAATACAAAAGCCCAGGACCAGATGGATGGGCTGTGGAATTCTTTATTCATTTCTTCGAGTTGATGGGACAAAATCTTCTGGAGATGGTGGAAGAAGCTAGGACTAGAGGCATGATCACTAGTGCCATCAATTCAACTTTCTTGTCCATCATTCTAAAGACATCTTCCCCAAAAAATTTCTGGGAATACAGGCCAATATCATTATGCAACTTTCTATACACGCTGATCTCAAAAGTGATCGCTAGGCGCATCAACAAGGTACTATCTTTACACATCTCTAGGGAACAATTTGGATTCTTAAGTAACTTCCAGATACATGATGTTATTGCAGCAACATAAGAATGAACCCACTCTATTCATTCATGTAAGAAGGAGTTCATGGTGATGAAAATTGATCTACATAGGGCATTCGACTGTGTGGATTGGTCATATATCAGGTTTATTCTCTACAAGGTTGGACTTTGATATCATAATGTGGAGTGGATCATGGCTTGTATTACTTCATAATGTTTCGTTATTTTGATCAATGACCTTCCCTCATCATTTTTTTGAGCTGGATGAGGACTTAGACATGGGTGCTCTCTTTCCCCTTTAATATTTATTTTTGTCATGGATGAGCTTAGTCTAAAATTTAAAGAGGCGTGGTCCTGTGGTTTATTTCACATCCTACAAATATCCAGACATGTCAACATTACACTGTTCTTTGTAGATGATATATTAACCTTTGGCATTACATTTTCCTCGAATATGGTGTGGCCTTTGGGTTGCAAACAAATGGCAACAAATTAACATTATATTTCTCTTCTCGTGACAGATTGGAAATTAATTTTATTGCAGGTATTTTTGGAGTACTGACAATTTCTTTGTAGGACGGACTTACCTATTTGGGATATAATCTGAAGTCGAGTAACTATAGAACCAGGGATTGGCTATGATTGGTTGATAAATATAAAAGGAAATTAAGCAACTGGACACATAGATATCTCACTCTCAGGAGAAGATACATTCTTTTCTAGGTGGTTCTGCAACAAATTAATATTCTTTAGGCACATTTATTCATTTTCCCCAAAGCCATTTCCATAAAAATATTATCCATAGTAACAAACTTTCTCTGGAGTGGGGTAGGGACAACTAAAAAACACCATATTTGCAGAAGGGATGATCTGGAAATTCCAAAGGAATTCGAGGGTTGGGGGTTCCTGGAACATAAGATATTTGGACATGATCTATTGATGAAATCCTTTCGAAGAGCTATGAAGGAACTTGGGATTTGGCAGGATATCATTCATACAAAGTATTTGAGACAATATGACATGGAGAGTTTGTACAAAAACAACACTAAAATCACAGCAAATGGGTCTTTAATCTGAAGAAGCGTCATTAAAGTACTCCACTAGTGGTGCATGAGGATGGAGTTGGAGCTTGGCAATGGTGGAAAAATTCTGATTGGGACAGACTACATCAAAGGTATGAACAGAGAGATGAACAGTTAGGGGCACACATTGGATATGGTAAACATAAATGGGTATATATTTCTATACCAAGCAATAAGTAGATATCATGATGGCTTCCCTATTTGGAAAGAGGTAGCAGATACGAGACTAGAAGGAAAAGTGCCCTAGAATGGAAAGAATATATCACTGGTCTCATCCAGATAGGGCTATAGCACAATGAACAAGGGGAAAATGTCACATGGAGTGGGAAATTTCATAAACATACACCTATTGTGGCTTAACCCTACTGATTTTACATTAGGAAACGATATGAACTACAACATACATCATGGTTCTTCAAGGTATGGCAGTGGAAGCTCCCTTTAAAATTAATTTTATTTGCATGGCATGTATAGAAGAACAAAGTTCTCACCTAGGAAAACCTCTTAAAGAGAGGATTACAAGGTTCAGGATGTTGCATTTTCTACAAAGACTCTAACGAAATAGTAGACCACATTTTCTTCTCTTGACCTTCGACTAGGTAGGTATGGAAGAGAATTTCTCACTTCCTAAACATTTTGATTATCTTGGCATCTAACATAGAACACAGCATGATCATATGGTCTGATAGCACGATATACAACAAAGACATTCATGTTTACATCGTATGGGATATATAGTATGCTCAGAATCACCATATCTTTGATGGTCATCCAATTGACACTAATTGGATATGTTTTAGAGTAATATCATGGATGAAATCCATCCCATGGGAATAAAAAATTCCTAGAAACACAAAAAGGAGAAGGGAACCTCTGACAATTTCCCTGCCTGTTGGATGGTTTGATGGTGCAACACAATTGGGCATGTGTGGGTGTGGAGTGGTACTTAAGTTGAACAGAAATTCACAGTACAAACTCTTTTGGAACGGTGGCCTTGGCACAAACAACATAGCAAAAATCATTGCTCTATGGGGATTACTTTGGTTTGTAAAAGAGAACTAATTGCATAACATTAACATTTATGGTGACTCAAGATCTCTCATAGCAGGGATACATGGATTCATTGAATATGACCCTCCTCATTTAGCTGGATGGATCAACAAGATTAAGCAAATTTTGGGCTCCCTCACATCCTATACCATCAATCACATTTACTGGGATGCGAATATGGAGGCAAACAAACTATCTAAAGAAGGTCTTGTTGGACAATACGGAGTTATGAATTTCAAATTTTCAGTGGACTGGCACATCAAGGAGGAAGGAGTGCTCCACCTACTGTAACATCATATGACGTTATTTCTCTACTTTTGTCTTTGTGAATATTAGATGAAATACAAATTTATTTAGCCCTACTTATTGTATATGTATTTTCAAAATTACAAAATATGCATAGTTGAAATTCTGGAATATGTCTAGATTTAAACTTTCATGATTGATAGAGTTTGCTTGACAAGAACACCTAATTGTTTAGGAAAGAACATTGTATTATAGATTGCAAACACTATATAGATTGTAAACAGTATATTATAGTTACTTATCATATCGATCGATCTTTACGATATGTAGTGCTCGAGTTATATATTTTTTACATGTTGGATTTGACGAGCAGTTGGATTCCATCAATTCCCTTTTTTTTGCATAGAAATTATAGATACATATCAAAATAAATCATGTTGGGTAATCCTGGTGGATTCCCATGCAATTTTAGAATTAAACCCAAATTACATAAATTGTAAATAATTGGAGGCATCTGAATTTGGGTGAGCTGTTTCACAGGAACAATTACCCTATTTAAAAGCTCTATATTTGGGTTTTTTACTACTGAATTTACTAGTCACCAACACTTCCTTAGATTGTCTTAGAGTTGATCCAATGAACATGAGAGATTCACAAGGGTGCTAGAAAGAAAAATCATGCCATGTTTTTTGCTTTGGATGTGCACAACCATTTCAAACATGGAGGGGGGTTACTGAATGTTGTATGGTTTATAATACCTGGATTAAAACCATCATTAGTGCCAAATAATCTTAATTAATTCCTTTAGGTCGTTAAAACAATGAAACTAATAAAAAATAGTAATAGATTTACCTTCTATCCTAGTTTAAGTGGATTTTTCTCAATGATGATGTGGAAAAGAGGATAATACTTAAATAAATGGTTAGATATATGAAAAAAGAAAGGAAAAATAAAATGCTTCTATGGGGCACAATAGTAACAATATGGGGACTACATGGGTACAACAATATAATAAGGGGGTTGTAATAATAACAATAAGTGGTTACACTAGTAGTATAGGGACCTAACATAATCTCAGAGCTGATCCGATGAACACAAGAGCTTCCTAAATGTGCCAGAAAGAAAACCCATGTTTTGTTTTTGGCTTTGGAGGTCCAAAACCATATCAACCATGGATGGAGATTATTAAACATTGTGTGGGTTACAAGACTTGGATTAAAATCATCATTAGTGCTAAATAATATTAATTAATCCCTTTAAATCATTAAAACATTGGAAATAGTAATAAATAGTTAACAAGTTACCTTGTATCCCTTTAGGTGGGATTTTTCCCATTAATGGCGTGGAAAAGATTATAATATTTAAATAAGAGTAGAGTTTATAGGGTCAAAAATGGGTTGACTAATAATGACAATAGCTTCAGTTTAGAGCCTTGACAATAAAATCAATAATGTTGATAACAATGGAAGCAATGATCAATAATCATGAGAAAAATAACAACAATTAGTATTTTTCATCATTGTGATCAGATTCTTCACTTTCGCCATTATTAATTGATTTTTATCATTGTTATCATCATCATTATTAGGTGATTTATATGAGATAAATTCCATTACATTTAAATGCAAACCTGAGGCTCATAAGCTTGCAAGGTGCATGCACAGTATGTGCAGGATCAAAGCTCATGAATCATTCTACTTGTAAAGCAAAGGAATCATTATGTAATATAATCAAATATCAATAAATCGATTCATGAAGGAAAGCTCAGACAATCTCATTTTGTTCGCATAACCGGTACTAAGTGTGACTAGAATTCAATTGATCTAAATATCATGTCTAAATTGCTTATATATGCATGAATATAACTATAGTATGATCTTGTGTTCTATTCCATTTAATGAATCTATAAACCATTTGTGTCTAAAGGAAATTAAATCCTTGATAAACAAACTAGATTTAAAAGTCGATGACTAATTCTTTGTTCTAGACCTCGTTATGAGGCATAGGAAGTAGTCTTTAACTTAACAACTTAAGTGTTATTGCTATAAAAAATGAGGTTAGAGTTGAGCATCAGATAATTATAGCTATTGTTCACAATCAACTGAAACATATCACTAAAATGTGAAATAAGGTATCATTTAGGAAAAGTATAAAGACCATAATAAAATCGATTGGCAGTCTCTTTGGAAAATGCAAGAGACAACATATCAAACCAACATGAAGACTATAAATAAATGGTGAAATATATGGAAAAACAAAGGAAAAATAAAATGCTTTAATTTACCTAAATGTATAGCTACAAATATAAAATCAAGTGCTACAATAAGATGATCTAAATGCTACAATATAAAACCCAAATCAAAATTGCAAACTAATTTAAGTAAAAAAAAATACAAAACAATAGGACGTTCTCTGGGTCGAGGGGCCTTCCCGACCTAGGAAACGTGCTTGGAGGACAATTAGATCAAGTCACAACCAATGAGAAATGTCCTCGGCAATCAACCAACGTCATATATCAAATATCATACCTCTAATTACATAATAATAGAGCTCAACCCTTTGAACTAAAAGAACATGTTGAATTCATTTCCCCAATCTTGGAATTGGGAAGAAATTAAAAAATACCATTTACTCAATCTGAAAGAATATGAATCAAGTAGATATCTTGAGAATAAATTACAACCTAATTTCTAACTATAAGCCAATTTAATTTGTGTATTTTACTGATATGAGCACGATTTGTATTTGGCTATTTTTTTTTAAATATGGGCACAACATGAAATCTAGGAAAGACTTAATTAAATAACCAACCATTGATCTCAAACCATGCCTTATTTTGAAAAATGGCCTTCACCTTACTCAATTTGGGGCATCCTACCAAGAAACCCATGTTCTATATCCTTTAAGATTCACCTTCATTCATACAGAAATCACCTTCAAAGATCATTTCCTGGGAATTGTTGCCAACTTTGACCATAACCTTTAACCATGAGTTGGAGGCTCATACATGCATCCTAGGTGCACTTTGAGTATCAAAAAATCATTATTAGCGAGGGTACTAGCAAGAAAACCCCTATTCTTGATTTTCTCCAAAAGGTATGGCAATAGGATAATCTATGATGTTGGGTACAAGAATTGCATTGTGGTAAAGGAAATCTAGAAATTAATGACGATGATGACAATGACAATAATGATGATAATCATGAGAAATTTTATGAAGATTACGATGGTGATGTGGATGATGCTCATGAGGATGATGATGATAAGTGTGCTATTTGCAGCATGTCTAGGTTAGTTGTGAACCAAGAATGGGCCTTAAGCCCTAAATGAACTTTCTAGAGCTTAAGTGCCATGGTAAGAGGAGGAAAACAAGTCTTTGATTCTTAGGTTGAATTAACGTTAGGCGCTAAAGGTCGATTCTTAGGTTTAAAAGCGATACATAGGCCCTCTCTAGGGGCTCTTTGGAATTACAGTTGACCCATGGATGCCATTAAAAAGTCTTAGACATTGAGGGTGGGTCACAACACCTTGACCATGATCGAAGAAGGAAAATGAGTAGCGTGAGATATTGTTGAATGTTTTTAGGCTCGAGAGCCTTGAATGAGTCCCCAACCAAAACATGTCTCCTTGGAATGGATGTGCCATTCAAATATCTAAGTACCTCATAGAGAGAAAAGCATGGATATTTTGGTAGCATATTTCAGTTATCATAATTCCTTGCGATGAGCCACGTAGTCGTCAAAGTGGACAGCGCATGCATATGAAAAATGGACATTAGTGAATATTAAAAAATGGCATCAATCAACTCGATGAATGAATCTTAAAAAGCATCATTAATTAATAAAACACCATAGCGCATTTTCGTTATCATAATTCCTTGTGATGAGCGAGGGGGTGGTGAATGGCATGAAATTCCATGCATATGAAAAATGGGCATTAATTAAAGTGATTAGTGAATATTAAAAAGTTGGCATCAATTTTCACTGGATTAACGAATACTAAAAGGTTGTGATTAATCAATAAATAAAACACGATAATAAAAAGAACTGGATTAATGAATATTAAGAAGTTGTGATTAATTAATAAATAAAAGACGATAATAAAAAAAAGCTATGATTAATTAATAAATAAATAAAAGACAATAAGATGTGATTAATTAAAAGGTTGTGATTAATCAATAAATAAAACACGATAATAAAAAGAACTGGATTAATGAATATTAAAAAGTTGTGATTAATTAATAAATAAAAGATGATAATAAAAGAAGCTATGATTAATTAACAAATAAATAAAAGACAATAAGATGTGATTAATTAAAAAGTTGTGATTAATTAATAAATAAAAGATGATAATAAAAAAAGCTATGATTAATTAACAAATAAATAAAAGACAATAAGATGTGATTAATTAATAAATTAAAGATTAATTAACAAATAAATAAAAGACAATAAGATGTGATTAATTAATAAATTAAAGATAAAAAAAATTTGGACCATTTCTCGATTTGTGCGTGTCATCCTTGCGCAGGGGCCATGCTAATCTTCTCTGTATCGTTCCAATTTTATCGGATGTCTCCGAAGAGACACTAGGGACTGCACTCCGCTTCATTATCCAAAGTCTAAATGTATTTCGCGTTACGCATGTGGGAATAAATTGCAACGTTCCACGCCTTCCCTTCCGTCTTTCTGTATGTACGTGTTACCAATAACAACAAGCCCAATGAATAATATTCATTCATTGGTTTGCGTGAGATTTGGGGTTTGAATCTGAGGGGGAATTTAGTATTATCATCGACTATGCGCTCTCACATTTACATTTTGTGGTTTGCAAGACGGTTAGCATAATTGTTACAGCGAGAGCGTTTGCGGTCCAACGGTTAGGGTGAGAATAATAGCCTGCTAGCCTCCTTCCTTGTGTGGAAGGTGAGCAGGAGCAGGTGATTGCCGCAAAGCGTTTGTAGTCCAACGGTTAGGATAATTGCCTTCCAAGCAATAGACCCGGGTTCGACTCCCGGCAGACGCATCGTCCTTGACCTATTTTTAAATTTGTATTACATTGGATTCCAATACAAATACATTTAAATCCAAATCCCAGAAGATCTCCTCTCCGCGATGTATTCCAGCTGTGTCCGGGACCCTCATACATACAAAAACAGTTTTGAAACCCCGTTGATGTTACAACGAAAAAAGAACAATCCGATTCCAGCTCTGTCCTCCCCCATACAAAAACAATTTTAAAACCCGCAATGTAAAATTCCGTTGCCGGGACTCGAACCCGGGTCTCTCGGGTGAGAGCCGAGTATCCTAACCAGCTAGACTACAACGGAGCTGTGATCGCTTTGTGCATGGACATTTCTGTGAAACCCAGAACCACATCCATCACTCACTCTACTCTAATAATAGGTTGCCTCAATCTACCAGAAAGGAAAGGAGAAGTATGGACTTATTTTATTTCATCATCCCACCGCATTAAAAGAAAAACAAACACAAAGTGCTAAAATCTTATTTCATCATCCCACACACCGCACCGCATTAAAAGAAAAAGAAAAAGAAAAAACGCAACCATTGGTTGTGAAACAGAGCAACGAGGTTCCACCGAGATTTGAACTCGGGTTACTGGATTCAGAGTCCAATGTCCTCACCACTAGACCATGGAACCACATGAAAAGCCAAGCACAAATTATCCCAACACTTGCTATCACCAGAAAGAACACGACCACACGAATTTTGCAATGAACAGAAATTCATATTGATGGCACCACTACTTCTCAGATTCACAAGTGTGTTTACAAACTTAATTATTCCTATTCCTATTCCTATTCAAATTTTGAAAATCGTGTGTTGTAAAAATCCCACCATCTCTAACCCAAATGAATGCGCTTCTGTCCAACGACTGCCTCTCTCCTCTCATATTAAGGTTTGGAACCTTCACCCAATAATAAATAATAATGGTAATCGTAATCGTGTAACTCAATATTCTCGCAAAATTGTCATCGTTTGCCATTCCGGTTAGATTTCCATTTCGTTCATCAAAAATATTTTCCTCACTTCTATCTTTTCCATCTAATGTACTCTTTTCACCTTTGCTCTCGTGCTTTTATCTTTCCTTCTCACCTTGTTGATGGCCCTAATCGCTCTTTGAAGATGCTCTTCGTCAACAAAGCTCATGGATATCTTAAATAAGGTCACTCACCTACATCTTGGCTTTTCACTTTACTCAATTTGTCAACTATCAAACAATTGATCATGTAACTCAAATGCGATTCTATATATATATATATATATATATAACATTTACTATGTGAACCATAGGAAACATAAATTCTTCTCTTAATGTGCTTTCTTACTAAATAATGTACATGTCATTTACACCCTAATTAATGAATGAAAACTTTTGAATTCAAAGGGGAGCAGTTTGTTCATACCCAAAATTGGCTACTTCTTAGTGCTACTCATTTATAGGGCCTAATCAAATTGCACTCTTCAATAAGACTCTCAACATTAGATCCAAATATTCCTTTGCTTCTTCTCACTATAAGCACATATGAACCAAATTAAGAATATATGATATCTATATGCTTAGATCGATCATGAAATATTGGATTCTAAAAGAGCTTAATGCAACTTTGATTATCATAATATATCACGGTTGGATCCATCTCCTAACCAAATAGTCTCGTAAGTATATTTCTCATCCAGATCGTCTCACATGTTGCTTGACTTGCTTCCATGTATTCATCTTTTGCTGAGTTGAGTGTCATATACCTCCACTTCCTACTATACTAGGAAATTGTTGCGGACCTAACACTGAAAAATTCCACTTGATGTACTCCTGCCCAATTTTCATCTATGAAGCCACACAACTTCACTCCCCTTATCCATTTTTACCATAATCCTTACTAGGCAGTGCCTTTGAGTTACCATAAAACATGATTAGTTGCCTTCCATCCCATAAAACCATTGAGAAATGCTATTTTTACATCCATCTGGTGGATCTTCCACCCCATTTGTGCAACTCGTGAAAGGATTGCTCTAATTGATGAATGCCTTGCTACAGGAGCAAAGGTTTCCTCATAATCAATGCCCTTAACTTGAGAGAATACTTTGGCCAAAAAACTGGCCTTATACTTCTCTATGCTTCCATCTGCAGCATGCTTAACCTTGAATATCCATCTCAAGCCCACAACTGATCTATATACCAGTCTTGGGACCACTTCCCAAACACCGTTATTCATGATGGATTCTTATTCTTCCACCATTGCATCAACCGAAACTGATTTCTCAACTGCTTCCTCAAAAGAGGATGGCTAAGTCTCTACAAGATTAGTCATTAAAACCATGTAGCCAATGTACCTCTCCGGTGACCTTCTTTGCCTGTAAAAATTTGAAGGAGCTCCCACATTCTCCCTCACATCCTGCACCAATGTATCGGCTTCCCAGATTATTTTCTACCTTCTATGGATGGTTATGCTTGAGTGGAAATCTCCATTCTCCCTCCTCTCTGATCCTCCATTTGTGGCTTCTCCACAACTTCTTGAGGCTCCTCTTAAGGCTCCTCCTTTGGAGATAAAAGCTCCTCTTCTAGTCGGATCTGAAGCTTCCTTTCAAGAGAGCATGTAATTTCTTTCTCCTCATCAAAATTTACATCCATTTTCACAACTATCATTATGAGGGAAGGTAAGTACACCCAGTAATTGTGTGGATTTTCGGTGTGTTAGCGCTCTGTAAATTTCCCTAGGTTGAGGAGAGAAATTCCAGAGGTATCCACAAACCACTTAGAAGTTGGAATCTAGCCCTTCCAACTTCAAAGAGGGCTCTCTCTCTTAGGTTGCTCTACTAATATAATATTAGGCTAGGTATAGTCCTCAATAAGGTCTAATTTTCAAAGGTTTGTTAGTAAGAAAAGAGACAGATCCATTGGGCATGGAGTCATGTCAAATTGATTATTTATCTAGTGATAAAATGAAGAGAGAAAGGGTTTTTCCACAGGGGCAAGGTAGGCAGTCTTGGTGATGGAATTAATTCGCTATAGGAGGGTGAGTATGAGAAAAAATGGAAACAACAAAAAGAGTATCAAACTGCAGATAAATTATAAATGTTTTCTGAAGAAGAAAACATAGATTTCTTGGTAAACTAAATTAGAGAAAATTTTAAATGAATTTTGAATTTATTTTCTAGTTCATCCAAGAATGAAGGCATACATTTAAGGCATGAAAATAGCATAAGGTAAACTTACAACAACAAGAAATCACAACACCATCAAGATTTGACACAAGAATCTTTTCATGTCACCTTCAATCCTTCATTCATTGGCAGGTATTTAGAAAATTTACAACATGCACAAGTCTCTTCCTCAGTAATCTGACCAACCCTTTTTTCATTACATGCACATCATAAAATAGACTCAAATGAGTCAGTTCCCGCCTCTAGGGGTCAAATTCCTTATTAGGAATGTTGTTTCTAACTTCTGCAATGAAAATAGAACTAATTTCTAAAGACTAGGGACTACTTAACCAAATTTTTTCTAAGAAATTTTTATTAATTCCTTAGCCCCAAATCAATCCTTTGAGTTATTAGATGATTTATTACAATTACTAATACCATAAAAACAAGTTACATAAGATTTTGACTTGGGTAAGTTGGTCAAAACGATGACTATCTAGAAACACAATGCCTCCCCTGCAACAAAAACGCAACACTAAAGCACAACGACAATATTTTTCACATATCTCCTAAATGGTAAGCAATATTGAGATTCCTTTATGAAAGAAAGTTAATATAATCATAACCATTCTCCATAACAAATGTACTGGATATATAGGAATGTAGATTCAATATTTGATTTTTTAGGGTATAGAAATATATGACTCAATGTTTCTAAATTAAAAGTTGTTCAAAGCAATTCATATAGATTCAATATCTGTACAAAAATCATGTGCCTCAAATTGATTTGTCCTATATTTAATTTCATAGTTGGAAATATCATAGACAATGAAATAGATATTATGACTTGCTGCTAAAAAAATCATATAACTTGAATAGTATAAACTATGATGATGAAAAATTATGCCCCAAACAATATGTTGTACTACTAAGAAATTATTTTTCTACTAAATATAGTGCCTGGAGCAGTTCTATTTTTGCTATCATAATCAGAAAACATCACAGGCAACAAATGTAGTATGTCATGTTAATGAAAAATCGGATGTCTCAAATAGCATGTTGTGTATTGTTGAGAAATCAGGTGTCCAATACAATGCTCTCTCCATGTTCTCCATCATTGTCGCCTGCATGTACATTGTAGCTCGAGCATCCTGCCATATCTGCAGATGCTTCCTGGCATGAGAATCAAAGCATCCAAAGCATCCAACATTGGAGTAATTCTTGTTTGTGAAACCTGCAAAAAAGCATTGGAGCAATTCCTATTTGCAAAATTTGCAAAATTCTAATGAAGGCCGACAACAATATAGTCTTTGGGCCCGACTACGAAATAGTTTTTTGAAGTGAAGACAAGTGGGTACTACCATGCAAAACTTCAACAAATGGCTCTCTTGTAGTTCATGATTTTGAAGTGAAGCCAGTTCCAACACTGGGACAATTAGTTTAATGAAAGAGTAGCTAAGTAATAGTGCCTCCTAAGAAACTTTCTGAGGGACTATACAACAAAGAAGGGAAGGTCGCAGATATTTTTTTTTTTGTCATGAGAATTTCGATATTGAATCAAATGCACAATGGGAGTGCACCCTAGAAATGAGTCAGTAACTATTCACTGAGAGGACAAGTGGACTTGGATTGTAGCGCTGGACATTGGATGCATATTTGACTTTGCAGTGGATTCTGGACTTCCTGGGAATGAGGTGAATCCTAGTATTACTTTGAGGGTGGATGTATGAGCCTCTGGATTTCCTTGTTGCGGATGCAAACATTGTATCGTTTGTAGGTTAGTTTAGGAAATATGCATATGTGTATATGTGGTTATTGCAAATACCCTAATGAGCTATGTTAACAGTGTAAACTTTGAAACGGGAACTGATATTGTTACCCGTCATAGAGATAGCAAAAAAGTGACCTGATTTTGAAAAGGGGTGATGCAAAACACACATGTTTTTTTTAGAGCATAGTTTTTGGCACTTTAATTTTTTTTATGTACATTACGTTTTAGAATGGTAGTGATTTTCATGCTGATTTTAAAAAGTGGGTATTCTACATCACACCCTTATTTTAAAAGACCTATTTTTTGACTTTAAATTTTCTAATGTATGAAATGTAAATAATTATTTTCTAAATTTGATAGTTTTTGAAGTGGTCATTTTCTTCATATTTTTTATTTTTTATTTTAATTTTAATTTTTTTGTAGTGAGGTTTTTATTGTTTTGCATTTTTAAATTAGAAAGTCGATATTTTGAATTTTCGATAATCTACATATTTATACATCCTTAATTAATTTTTCAATCCACATGAAATAATTGTTTATAAAAGACAATATTTTTTAACAATAGACATAAAAATAACCATTTTTAACATAAATATAACAAAAAAACTACACGTTTTGATAATTTTTTGCTAGAATTTACATGTCAAAATCACAATTTTATACGAAAATTTTAACTAAAAATGGTTAAATAATTGTTTTTTTTTATGAATTTCATGTCAAAAAAATAATAATAATCACTTCTTTTTTTCAAAAAATAATGATTAATTAAAAAATCAATGTGAAAATCACATATTACAAATATTGAACGCATAACAACCTTAATTGATTGATTATTCTTCTCATAAAATCTCAAAGTCAAAACATTGCAAAGCTTGATTTCCAAGCATAACTTAAATTTGATCAACAATGTCACATAATCCAAACTCTTCGTCCTCTAGATTTTCATCATTGTCTTCTTCCACAATATTTTCTGCTTTCTTTTGTTCATTTTCCTCTTCTAATGGATCTTTGATGTCTGCGAATCTCCCAATGTATGTTTTCCCAAACATTCCATGTAATGGTGGTCAAATTCCCTATTAGGAATGTTGTTTCTAACTTCTGCAATGAAAATAGAACTAATTTCTAAAGACTAGGGACTACTTAACCAAATTTTCTCTAAGAAATTTTTATTAATTCCTCAGCCCCAAATCAATCCTATGAGTTATTAGATGATTTATTACAATTACTAATACCATAAAAACAAGTTACATAAGATTTTGACTTGGGTAAGTTGGTCAAAACGATGACTATCTAGAAACACAACGCCTCCCCTGCAACAAAAACGCAACACTAAAGCACAACGAAAATATTTTTCACTTATCTCCTAAATGGTAAGTAATATTGAGATTCCTTTTTGAAAGAAAGTTAATATCATCATAACCATTCTCCACAACAAATTTGAGCCAAATCCAACTCACAGACCTCGAGAAAATCCAAAAATGGTTGTAGATGATAATGGCTCATTTATTGAAAATCGTGAAGCATTTTGACATGAAATTACGTGGGATTATTCATATCACCACCATGCATCTACTGTAAAAATTTCATGGTAAACGAGTACATGGTTTAAGAGATATGGTGAAAATACAATGATTATGTGAAAGCGCAACGCTCCAAGCTTATACTATCTTCGACCATCATCTGACATGCTGAGGGTATTGGGATGGAATGGGATGATCCATACAACTTTTCAAACCCATGGGAAAACTTTTAGGTCAAACAAAAACCTTCAAACCCCAAACCTTCTTCTTGGAGAAAAAGTGTAGTGTAGTTGCACAATGCACCTTCATCCACATGAATTGACCAAACAGTGACCTTATGATTGAGAAAAACGACTTGGAGAGTATTAAAATGTTCACAAAAAACGTCCTACATGTCTTCATTCGTAGACCAAATGCCAAAAAACCATGATTTATTCATCAAAATGAGTTTCCTTCGTAAAAGCACAACACCCCATGGTTGAAGGAGATTTGGTCACTCTTTGAGTTGCTTGATGACTTCAACACAAATGAAAAAGGCATGGACATGATCAAATTCCTCCTTAAAATATTTCTTTCATCACACAAATCCCCCAACTCTCACAATTTCACTTTTAGCAAAAGTGTGACGCCAATGAGAAAGCGCACCGCCACTTGTTTTCATGGTTTGAGTGATTGTGTGGTCTCTGGACAAGTTTCTCATGTTGGTGATGATGCTAATTCTACAATAATCATGCCACCTACCCCTTTCAAGATTCCTTTCACCAAATGCAAAAAATTCATCTCCACATTGTTGTCCTATGAGATAATGCTAGGTTAATTAATTATGCCAGAGTATCTAAAACGTTTTGTTGTTTTAAATTTTTTTTGGATGACCAATGTGATGAGCAGGTTAAGCTAGGTGCTTAAACCTCATTTGTACTACATATTCTGAAAGGGTTGCTTCTTTACCTCTGAACATTAATTTGATTTAAAGTGTATGGAAAGCAGAACTGTAAGAAGCTATGATTTTCTAAATATCCAGACTGAATTTTTAGTTAATCATAAGGAAGCATGCAAGTAAACAATGCTTACAGCCCAACAAAATATATTTAACCTTATAAATATGGTTGAAAATTTATAAATGTAGAGGAGATCATAAAGACAAACAATCCAATAAACTATTCCCTAAAATAGATTATAACTTCATGGGGCTTTAAGATAGACTGAAATTCAGTTTTCTCTTACCCAATTATCCTCATAAAACTTAAATACATGTAGAATAACAAAAATGAAATGAAACATTAAGACAAACTCACAAAGTAACAAAATTTTAGAAGAAAATCCATATTCCTTTCATTAATGTGAAGTAATTTTAGTTTGATACAATTTTGCTTTAGAAAAAATCATGCAAGGGTTCAACCTTTAATACATCGAATCATTGCTTATTTATACAAAAATATAAGGCTCTAGAAACATCTAACTAATTACAAAAATAGTACAAAAATGTAGGGGTGCTTAAACTACTGAGTTTGTTGGCACTATCTGTTTTGGAGAATTTAGCATCTACGGATAAATACTAATTCCCTAGATAAGTAGTTATATCTAGAACAACAATTTAAAGTGTTTTAGACTTTTCCTATAAACAATAGATAATATGAGAAGATAGAATACCTACTTGTAGTTCTACTTTCCTCTCGTCTCCCTTGTATCGATCCCATCGCTCCTTCCAGTACTTAATCCGCTTGAGAAGTACCCTGTAAACACAACAGAATACAAAGAACCGATCAAAGTATATGATCTACTGAATATAAGTGAAAGGAATCAGATACAATTCACACACATAAGAATTATGAAACAATACAAACATATGGGAAAAAGGTTCAAACATTTTATTAGATAGAAGAAGGAATTACAACCATTGGTGTCTGATTCAAAGCCATTCCTCTTGCTTGGATCCCATCCACATCACATCAAAAGCATGACAAACTTGTAGCATTACAATACTTGCTTCAAAGCTAAATATCATAGCAGCATTATCTCCTTACAATTCAACATAATCCAGCCCTTGATCACTTAGAAGAGTGGTCAATTTATAGGAAGATGAAGGAGGTTTTGTCATTAATGGTGGCATTGAATGGCCTTCCATACTTAGAATTAGTTCCATGGAGGAATGGATGAGAGGATAGGATGCACCTTAACTCATTCCTCATCCATTTTTGAGCTCATAGGAGTTGATAAGTGAGGGAACCTTCTAGATGAATCCAAAAGATAAGAATATTCCCCAAACTCTATGTGACTTTCACTCATTCTCACCCAGCGCAGGTGAAAGGAAGCCTAAGTGCTCTACAGAGCACCCTGGCAGTGGAATCAACTGCTCTGCAGCACACCCTCATAAGGGCTTACATGTGCTAGTCCCTCTAGAGGCTATTTATCGATGTCTTCAACTCATGAAACTATCTGGGAAGGAGGCATTCAAAGGGGTGACTTGTTTAGGGCATGAAACAACTGAATTCAGGGTTTGATGAGCCCTAAAACACTGATCTGGATGTTGGGATTCGATGTGCCCAAATGGATCTGTAACAGTTGCCACCTAAAGCATGAAGTCGGAAAAATTCCAATGTTGAATGAAATGTTTTACGATGTGATGAGGAGGTATCAAAGTGGAAGGTGACGTGCATCAATCATAATAAATATATCATGATATTTGATTTTTACATGAATTGTTGAGGGAAGGCATACTCATGCTCAGCTTATAAACTTTCATTACATGTACATAAACAGTCATCTATAGACATAGACCCATGATCAGAATGACCATTAATGTAAATCCATTGTACATACGATTTAGTACTCCTGAAATCGCAGCCTGGATGGATGAAACTAGATCTGGGGTCTTCTATCTCGTTCAATCGTTCGCTCAAGTACGAGTCTACCCATGTGAATTTGTGATCTGAAGTCGAACACGAGAAGGCACCATCTAATTACCAACCAATGATGTGAGTTGTTAACAGATGCGAGAGAAATCACCGATAATGATAACAATCCTCAAGGTACTACAGTACATTTTTCATGGTGTGAATGGATGATTTGATGTCGAACACCATACAAAGCCTTTCGGTCAAAGGCCATTGATGTATGCCTATCGCTGGAAACGAGAAACTTGCCATTGATGCATGCAAGCTTCAAGGTACTAGAAAGGTGTTTCTAAGTCAACTTCTTGGATAATGAGCTGATGTCGACAAGAAGCGACTCGTCGCAGGAAGGCCTTGATGCATCCCACACCAATGACATGAAATGAGTGTAGTGATTTTAGAGATGGATTTGACTGATGACATAAGGTTCAGAAATGGCGGTCATGAAAATGAAGGTTTATGGTATTGCAAAGGATGAATTTTGACTAAATGACTTCTCTTGAACATGTCGGCGACACTAAAGTGAATTGGTAGCATTGAACCAAAACAAGGTGATGGATGGTATGATAGACCAACACTGTGATAACAATCAAGCTAATAACCCAACCCAGATAGTCACGGTGATGGAGTGAAAGTGTCATGTTCAAAAGCGACTTGCTACCATAAAGTGGTTTCCCCTTTTCCCATTTTCCTCAGTCATTACTGACCAGTACCTATTTATTTTTATCAAGCTTGAGGAGGATAACATATTCTTGTTGTATAATTTAACCCTTCGGGCGAATCCGTCACTATTTGATGTTTTAATGAGTCTAGCGAAGGTGAAAATCGGTCTTGTCTAGATGGACAAGTTTATCACTATTTGATGTTTTAACAAGTTTAACGATAAAGATAACTTGGTCATTTTCATGTTTACAGAGTTTGAAAAGGAACAAAAAGAAAACTCCACAAGTTTTTTTCATAAATTAATCTCTCAAGCCTGAAAAACATAAAATAATACAAGAGAGATATCATTTCTAATTAGTTAATGAGCTGGAAAGGACAAGCACTCGATGATCTTTTCATATTTAGAGAGTCTGAAAAGAGCTTAAAAGAGGACTCCAAGGGGGTTCCTTTTTCGTTTTTAACAGAGCTCGAAAAAGAGATAAAAGTGTGCTTTGTGGTCAAAGGTACAATTTACAATTGAGCACGTTGAATTCTACAAGTCAGTTGTAAAACCTACTCAAAACATCACCAGATGGATTAAAAATATTTGTTTCATAGGAAAAAATAGGCAAATACTAATGTTTACTCAATTAATTAACATGAAATAAACATAAAACAAGTTTTTACCATGACATTTTACCATTTGGAATTTACCATTCAATTTTGTGCTTTGAGCTTAGTTTTTACCTCAATCTTCACTAGTTGACTGTGAAAGATTCTACGAACCATTTCTCGAGCCGTCTAGACTAGGTAGGAGCTAAACCTCTATACTTTCTTTTAAAGTCATTATTTTTTCATTTCATGCAAATTTTAGGGTTTTTTGGGGCCCCTAGGGTTTCATTTTTTTTCCTTGGGATCAACACAACCTTTCACATCGAAAACTGCACTGAAGAGCACCCAGATAGAAGACTACATGCTCTGCAATGCATTGTCTTTGTGCCTTGGTTGCGCTTCCCAAGTTCGTTATAGCTGTTTGCTCCAAAATTTGTCCTATTTTTTGCGTGGAAAGGATCCTAATTTAGCTTATGATTGTGTTTCAGGATTTCATCAGATCAGAATGTTCATCAGATGGCGAGAAAGAGAGCATAAAGAAAAATACATGGTTGCCTTAAATAATCCAAGCACAGTTGAGGCCCTAAAAAATTGTGGGTTACTCGAATACTTTAAGTTTTCTAGAATGAGGCAACAAATAGAACTACTACAGTTCCTTGTTTGTGCATGGGATCCAACATATCAAACTTTTCTCATTAGGGACAAGATGGTCTCTATTACCATTGAGGATATTTACTTTCTTACTGGACTGTCGAGGAGAGGTGCCCCCATCTCACTTTCTAGATTTGCTCGTTGAGGTGAATCAGTGAGAGATTATATCAGACAGTTTTTTCGGTCAGGTACATAGCCTAGCAAGGATGGGAAAACAAATATCAGGGATGTAGGTGATTTTCCTTTAGGAACAATCCTCTTCACAATCGCAAAATTGGTTGGTAGTGCGACATTACATCTGGCGAACAGATCTTATATGTAGTATGCACTGGAGTGTTTAGAGCCTAAAGTTTCCAACTTGTGTGAGGTTGTGCTTTCTTTGCTAAAAGAATAACTGACTAAGGTAAAAAGTGGTAAGACGAAGAATTTTTGTTATGGTTCGATCTTAATTTCTTTTTCCTTAGAGAGAATCCCATTGATGCAACCACAACATGTATCACTAGGTGTGGCTGGTCCTAGAGATCCACGTATGCAGAGGTGGGTTGAATTGATGGCTCGACATGTGGGTCAGTCAACTATCATTTTCTCCCCTGCTTTTTTTCAGCTGGCTTAAGCAACAACATCTTGTTATCAAGAAGCATCCATACTCAGGGATGGATTTCCGTGGAGATCTAGATTTGATTCTACTAGTTGGAGCACAATGGGGTGTTATGGGTAAGTTGTTTGACCAAAGTGTTTTTTTATTTTTCCAAGTTTCTACATGTTTTTGTGTTTTTCAATGTTTCCAAGACTAAACTAAAATTACTCTTATGCATGCAGATGTGGGTACTATTCAACCTGTGGGACACCAACAGGTAGCAGGTATGACAAGTTGGTAGAGTTGTACTCTATAAATACATCAGGTCAAAATATTTCCTTGAGGAATAAACTATATAGAATAATAAAATCATCAAGACATAGAAAATTATCTCATGAAGATATCACAAATAAGGGACCAATTGCAAGGGCTTTGGGAAACAATTTTCGGCTCTGAAATGACCATTTGTGTATTAAATGCTTTGCCACCTGATTGGAGAAATTTTGCAACTATATCTACTCTAAGAATGATACCACACCTTTTAATGAGTTATGTGCTCAATACATCTTGGAAGAATCTAGGATCAAAGCAAAGGATGAGACCAAATCGAATGAAAGGTCTCAAGCCTTTACTACAAGAATCAAGAAGATGAAGAAAGGGAAGTTTTGAAAGTCCAATAAAAAGATAGATATTTCCAAGAGTCAATGCTTTGGATACAATGAGTATGGCCACTTTAAGAGGGATTGACCAAAAAATGTGAATAACAAAAGAAAGGAAAGAAGTGAAGCTCACATAACTAAAGAGAAGGGAGAAACCGAGAAGAAGTCGAAAGGAGAAGATCCAAAGGATATTTACTATTGAAAGAAGCTTTATCCATACCAAGTTCTTTATGCAATTTGTCTTTCTTTTATTAAGTAGAAAGTAGAATAACATGCATTGTTTCTTTCTCTTTAAGTGTCTTGATTTTTGTAAAAACATGGCATCATAGAAAGAAGCATATGATAGTAGAATAATTAGAGTCTACTTGATTAAGTTGCTTGGTAGGAATCATCTAGATTTCAAGAATGATAATATTGGGACCACATTGCATATTATTTTCATCTAAGCATTTTCCATCATATACTTAGAGGTAATCATTTTACAAAGAGGGATCATCAAGATCCTATACGAACCATCATTTTGGAAGGTTCTTGGAAATAACATTTGGCCTGACTCGTATATATTCCATCTAGTATGGAAACAATACTATTGAAGGATGAAGGAATGTAGATGGTTAAGTTGTAGTGTGAAGGCATAATGAAAATATTTCTTGGAAAATGAAACCTATCTTTGATAGGTATAAGAAGAAGGCTCATTCAAGAAAAGTTGACTAGATGGTTGTATGGAAGCAAAGGTACATATATTATAATTATCTCTTCTCTAGAGTAGGGTTCATATATATAAGAATCTTACAAGAAATAGATGGTTCGTAAGTCATACCTATGTTACGTGATGTTTGAAAGAATAAATTCAACATTCTTTGGAATGGCTAGAGATCAAGACTCTCACACAAGATTGCATGGCATAAATATGACAATATTGATCAACATCAAGTATAGTATTTGGATGAAATAAAGGGATTTAACAATAACAACTCCAAGGAAGATTTTGTAACTTGGTAATCAAGTTGAATCCTTGGGCACCCTAATTAAAATGAATGCATGGAGAAAGATTCTTATGGAGATGGATCATGTGAAAGGATGTTGATCTCAAAGGATTTAAGTAAGAAAATACTTTGATAAAATAGGCCATCATGATAAGGTAAGTCTAATATTAACACTTTGATTTGGTTATCTAGTTAACATATTATTTAGCTACCTGTAAGGATGTTGAAATACATAATGACAATTGAGGAAAGTTCAACTGTTGATGTTAAAACTTGATTCGAAGAACATATGGATTGAGTGATTGTTTTCATTAATCCTTAAAGGATTGTGAACTTAAGATATTTATATCATCATCTTGGAATTGAAAGGTAGCAATGTAAGAAGATGACTTGATTTTCATGTTCCTACATCAATAAAGATCATGCTTAAGAGGGATATATGACTAGATTGAAGTTTAATAAGTCTCAACATAATGCCTTCATTGCTGATGACTAGAGGAAATTGATATGAAATATTGATGGCTTGAATATTGTCACAAGATTGAAGATTACTCTACGACATCTAGGAAGAAAGAAAACTCAATATGATGAGATATGGAGGAAAGGAGCCATGCAATTATCTCCAAGAAGAACTGGTAGTTGATACAATTATAAAGATAAGCTAAAGAGCTTGTGGTTATGACTTCCCATTTGAAAGGAAGTGAAAAAATTCCCTTTATTCTTTAGAGGGAGTAGTAAGTCCCCCTTAATAATTGAAAAGGAGCAAGGATCAATTCCTTAATCAAGAGGGAATGATGATCATCTCTCTGCTTGAGAGGGAGTGGTGATGAAAATCACATTTTTATTCTCTTCTTCATGTGTCATGCACTTGACTAGGATTAAAAATGTATATCTAAGTGAATTCCATGGAGGGATAATGGAGAACGAAGGATTGGATAAGCATATTTGATTTTCCCAAGGATAGAAAAATCCAAGATATGAAGTGGAATGACACTCTTTTAAGATTTGACATGTATCCAAGACAAGAGTGGTTGAAGAGGAATGATATTCTTTGAGGATTGGGAATCCAAGACAAGAATAGTCCTGAAAGGACATACCTAATGAACATTCAGATGGGGTATGCACCTTTAAGGGGTAGTGTGGTATCTCATGTAAAACCTCCTAACATTATGCTCTTGTATAAGAAAGAGCATATCAAGTTAAGGCCTTACTATGTTAACAATGTTGGTCATGATATTGATGCTTAAGATGGCTTACCAATCCGACTCTTCTTATGAGAACTCTTCAGTTTGACAATAACCTTGTACTAGGCATACAATTATGAATACATACCTAGTTAAGAGGGAGTTTTTGAAAATGTAACTAGTTTTGGTTTTCATAATTGTCAATGTACTCAAGTCATTATTTATATCTTATGTTACAAGAAAAGGAAGACATAAAAATATTATTTCAAGCATGGGTTTCATGCTCTATTTTGATGGTCATGTAGGTAAAGCATGTTTTTCATGATTCTAGGATTTTCATGTTAAAAGATTATTTTTCTTGAGTCAGAGAGTCCTTACTATTTGTATAAGACCCGATTTGGAAAGTTGTAACATGTAAAATATATTAATTTTGACTCTAGAAAGTCCTATGAGCCTCCAAGCACAAATCAGCCCTTGCAGTGAAGAGTCAACCTAGAAGAGGTTATTCAATCTCATGGAAAGCCTATAAATACAAGAAGCTTCAACATAATTCATCACTAATTCTATCATCTCAAGAAAGAAGTTTGATTTGAGGCAAAGAAAAAGGAAGAAGCTAGAGTGAAGATCAAGGAAGCAAGGAGGAGTTAAGAAAATTTGTTTTTGGGTGTTATTCTCTCACACATGTGAAGGTTAGGGTTTGTACTTCTACTGGGAGGCTAAGAATTGTAGGTTCGAATTGCAAAAGACCCAGAATTGTAGATCCAAGTTGAAGGAGGGTTGAATACTTAGATTTGGTCTAGTTTGACTTTCATTGACTTTGGAGAGTTGAGTTTGTTTGAAGGAAGACTTCTTGAAGGATTGACATGTGCCAAAATTAAGGTTTCTACAGCTCCTACAGGGCTGAAGATTGCAATTCAGAATTTGAAGTTTCAAAGTTGGGGGGTCAAAGTTGATGTTGGAAGATAGAAGTTGGTTGAAGCATAATTGACCTTTGTTGTCTTGGTTGATCTTTGACCTAATTGGAAGGAATTCTTGAAGGGTTGACTTGGTGCTTGGAGGACTTCGTCTAAGGTTTTTAGTCTTGGATTTTTATTTGAAGAAGATCCTATAAGAAGAGAATAAACTCTTTCTAGGTTTTCCACTTGCAAGGGTTTTGTCCTGGCTTAGAGCCTAATACTTGTGTCCATTGTCTTTATTGTTTTTTCTCTTGATAATTGTTTGATGAAAACATCTAATACATAAACATAAGGAGATAACTAAAGTTCAAAAGCAATTATTAAGGTTAAGGAGAATTTGAATTAATAGCTTCCGTACTACATTCTCCAACAAATTGAGGTGAAATATGGCAAAATCAGATCCAATATTTCAATGACGCAAGCTCTAGTTGAATTTTGTGTAAAAGTCCTAGGTGAAAAAACCCCATTTGTAGCTTTATTTTGAAGTAGCGATTCAGGCATTCCAATGGAAGATTTTTTTATCTCATTTCTTCTAGGTAATAGCTCTTGAGCCCCTCCCCATTTTTTATGTCATTATTTTAATATTCTTTCTGATTTCTATTAATTTCAAACTTTTATTTAGGGAGAAAATGCACCCTTAAAGTGCCGCACCTTGCCCATATTGGGAACTACAACACTTTAGAGTTGTTATAGGTTGTGGAAAGGAAAGGTGTGACATTGTCACACTATCACTAACTAGACAAGTGTGACATATACAAGAAAAGAAGGGTTTTTAACTTTTAAGCAAGAAAATGAAAAATTCTTCATGTTAGCTAGACAATCAGTTTTCTCCTTAATGTCTAATTTCTTTTTTATTATTATCATCAAGATGCTAGAGTGGAGAGAAAGAGAACATGAAGCAAAATATTTGGTAGCAACCAATGATCCAAAAAAATTGTTGGCCTTTCCTGAGTGTGCGAAAGTGTAGCAAGAAAATATCAATTTGACTTTAGCCTTAGCCAAATTGAGTAAATCAGATTTCCACATCGACGAGACAACTTGGATGCAGTTAACTAGTGTGACATGGATCTTGTCACTCGACCAAATCAATAAATTCAAGTTAGTGGGTCTGTAGTTCTGTCATGCAAGTGTTGATTGCTAAATTTTAACAATATAGTTCAGTGATTTTCAGTTGTATGTAGAAACTGACCTCTAAGTATTGATAGAGTCAGTTGAAGGTCAGTTGTGCAGTGAAACAACATTCTAACTTAGAGATCTGTTAGCTAACTAGTTGTTCAACCTAAAAAAGCTCTTGCATGCATAGGATTTGAATTCCTCGGCTGGAGTGGAGGAAATAAAGCTAATGAAAAATTATTTGTATACTAGTTGAGTGCAAAATTGTAGTATGCAGGCAGTTGATCAATTCTTGGGAATTTCACAAGGAAAGAGGGGCCTTTCCTATTGTTTAGGAGCTCAAATTAGCTCAGATTTGCGCAAGGAAATAGGACACTAGAGGAGGAAGAAATTGGCTAAGTGTTGGCCAAAACTTCTCATTCAATAGAGAGAATAGTGTTTCTTTTGCAGGTTGTGGTTAGAATTGGAGCAAGCAATTGTAATAGTTTCTCTATTCCACTGATTAATGAAAAGAGACTTGAGGGGATTTTCCCAGTCGGGTTCCCCTAGTAATCACTGTGTACTTGTGGTTTTGCTTGCTGCATGTACATGCATGTGTCTTTAGATTGTCATTTCCTTTTCACATAATTATAGAGTAGAATTGTGTCTTTTGTTTTTTAGTTTGAAATCTTGATCAGTTGCAATTTATATCAAATTAATACATGATATCGGAGCCATGAAATCACATTAGAAATAGTATTTTGAATTTATCCCTCGGGAATTTTGAATTTTCAGCTTCAGTGTAGTAGGCTTCCTTCAGATCTAGGAGAATCAATTTCAACAAACTAAGATTGGAGTATGCCTTAGGGGGTAGCTCGAACTTCATAGCTTGGAAGGACTGAATGGAAGCACTGCTTGATGATAATGGTGTGTTAGAATATGTTAAAAATGATATTGTGAAACTTCTACAGTCAGATGAACAACAGTTAAACCAGTGGAAGAAGGATGTTGCAAAGGCCAAAATAATTATTTTGGAAGCCGTGAGAGACCATGTGGTCTCAAATCTCCATGGAAAAGAGAAACATTTTCTATGTGGAAGAAACTAATAAGTTATTTGAAAATTGCAGTGACCATAGAAAATTGGCCTTTAAATAAAAACCTCAAAACATTAGAATGCAAAAAAATGACACTATTCTACAACACCTCTCTAGGTTTACACAAGTTCGAGATGAGCTTGGAGGGGTTGGGTTGAATGTTTCAGAAGATGATCTGGTCAGCCTATCTCTTCTTGGCCTTCCAAAATCCTAGAACAGCTACAAGGAATTTGTGAATGGAAGGGAAAAATTACCAAATTCGGAAATATTGTGGTCCAATTTGGTTTAAGAATAATTCAGGAGAAATATTATAGATGGAGTAACATCCAAAGAAGAGGAAGAGGAATTTTCTCTATTTTGAAAAGGAATGAAGGCCAAGGGAAAGAAGTCCCAAGGTGAGGTTAAGCCCAGCCATAAAAATGGCAAGAAGAAGGATATAAGCAAGATAAAAGTTTTTCACTGCTATGAATTCAGACACTATGAAACAAAGTGTCTGCAAAGGAATCTACCAAGGAGCCTACAACAGGAGAAGGAGGAGATGCCTTGGCTTCTTAATTTGAGCTAGATTTCACCCTCCTTGATTGCTTGGACAAAACAGTAAGAGGGAGTGATTGGTACCTAGATTATGGTGCCTCTTACCATATGACAGGAAACAATGAATTTTTCAGTACCCTGGAGGAGAAGGATCTCCATAGATATATAGATCTTGGGGGTGAGGGAGGTACAATGCTACATGAATTGGTACCGTAACCTTTAGTAGGGAGTCTGGATTCCATATTCACCTCAAAGATGTTATGTTTATACCTGGGCTAAAGAAGAACTTGATATCTATAGCAGTATTAGAGGATAGAGGCTATGAAGTTACTTTCAATAAGGGGAAATCCTTCCTAAAACATGTAGCTATCAGGAAAGTGAAACAGATTAAATTTAGAGTGAAAAATATCTACAAGATAGAGGTATATTTTTCCATACATGCAGCTATACCTCCAAGAGTGTCGTGGGGTGATGTAGAGCCTTAGTCCCAGAGTTGCAAAGATTTGGGTAGGGTCCATTGAGGTTTCCTCCCCATGGATCATTACCTTGCTACGGAGGTCCACAATGTTTAGTAGCAAAAGGATTTGTGTCATTTGGTGTAATAAGATGCTAAGTAGCACAAAGGAGTGTTGATAGCAATGCATGAGGCACAATGTAGAATCAACAACAATGCAATTTGTTTCCCAGTAGACAGTTGCAGAGACACAACTGATTTTATATTTTGGATGCTTCTCAGTTGCAATTTTTGCAGTAGAAACAACAACAATGAGAGGTAGTGCTACAATATATTCCACATGTGAAAGATAGGGGTGGTGAAAAATCCCTTTCGTACTAAGAGGGAGTGTTAGAAAGTGTAGCAAGAAAGGTTCAATTTGACTTTAGTCTTAGTCAAATTGAATAAATCAAATTTCCACATGAGTGGGACAACTTGGAGGTAGTTAACTAGTGTGAAATGTCCCTTGTCACTCAGTTAGCTCAGTAAATTCAAGTTAGTTGGCTTGGAGTTCAGTCATGCATGTGTTGATTGCTAAATTTTAGCAATCTAGTTTAGTTATTTTCAGTTGTACTTAGTTAATTGGCCTATAACTATTGATAGAGTCATTTGAAGGTGTTATAGCGGCTACAAACACCCTCCAAAATTTTGGCCTGCACCCAATTTCGAAGCCTCCCTTGAGAGTTTCGCTTGATGACTACACACACTAAGGTTCACTCCATTCACCTTACTTGTTCATTTCACCAAGTCTTGCATGTTGATGTCAAATTCATGCTTTCGACTATGTACTGATTATGCTTCAAAGCCTTCACTTCATGTGTACTTGTTGTGTTCGCTATGACATCATTTGACACATGCACACATAAAGTAACATTCATTGCCACGCAAGCGTCATCACAGCCAACCAATGATCAATCACAAGTGTCGCGCTTGTCGTCTACACCGTTGGTCAGTCATGTTGTACATATGTGTCTGGATGGTTTGAGTCATCTCATTGTTGAGTCATGAAAGTGTGTGTTGCAAGATCACATATGTATCTTTCCCTCGTTCACACACTTAGTCATTTTGTCGAAGTTCTAATGAGCATACTCCCCTCTGGCAACCAGACCATCACCCTACCATCGACTCGATCGAATGTCACCCAAAACAACGTAGGAGCACCAAGCAAGTCATTTCAAACTACGTTACCTGCAAGAAAATCAATCAATCTCCATGCTGGTCAACCAGAGAGTTTGGCCCGACAGCCACCCCAAGACTGACTCCCCTAAAAAATTGCGTAGAATATGCAATCATCTCCCGCTCTACTAACTAAGAAAATTGCATAGACAGGTTGGATAGACACCCATTGCCCATCCCTATCTCCCTCAAGAAATTGTGCAATTTTCTATCCAACCCTCCTGACAAACGACTGGCTACTCATCCAGAAAATTGTGTAGTTTTCATGAGCAGGACCTCTTCTTCCCATCAGTTCGCTCAACTCAGAAATTGCATAGAGATGATCAGCAAGCTGGCCTCTCAACATTAGTGCAATTTCTCTCACCAGTAGCTCCCAACAACAAAATGTGATTTGGATCTTAGGGGGAGGTCCCAAAGATCTAAAAAAAATTGAAATGGATCTTGTGGGGGAGGCCCCCAAGGTCTAAAAAATTGCAATGTTAGAAAGAAAAGGAGAGAACACATGGTAAATAAAACCACAAAGGAACTTTTTTTATTAAAATAGATAATAACTGTAAAAGCTACATTGTGGTGGACAATTTGTCCTTTTACAAAATGCGACTTGTTAGTTATAGCCTTTTTCAGTTACAATACCATGGGTAAGTTCCATGGGTGAATGAATACCATGGATGGATGTCATAATACCATGGGCCAATACCATGGGTGAATGAATACCATGGGAAAATACCATGGGTGAATGAATACCATGGGTGGATTCCACTTACAATACTGTGGGTAATTCCATGGGTGGATTCCACTTACAATACCGTGGGTAAATTCCATGGGTGGATGAATACCATGGGTTGATGCCATTTTTCATTCGGATCATTCCTCCCTCCTTAAGAAGCGGTGGTCCCCATTGCGTGAAGTTCCCTCCTGCGAAGCCTTTTTTGAATATGAAGTGCCACTGAAGAAATGAGTTTTATGTGGTTAAATCATAACCATGATGAACAAAGATCTGAGGATAGATATACCCTGTAATGCTTGTGACCAACTATGATACTGACAGTGTGCGGCCTAGAAAATGGACTTCGATGAAGTTTGGGTTTGTGGATGAACTAAAACCATGATGAACGAAGATCCGAGGACAGAGATACCCTGTAATTCTTGTGACCAATTGTGATACTGACAGTATGCATCCTAGAAAATGGATTCGATGAAATGTGGGTTTGTGGATGACCCATAACCATGATGTTGATTGTTGATGAAGTAGCAAGTGCCTACATAACCTGGGGTGGGAGGGCATGTCTCCAAAGAACCCAAGCCAAATGTTGCTATGCTGAAACTAATGAATGTGAAGCACGTGCCTACAAAAGCAGGGTGGGAGGGCATGTCTCCAAAGGGAACTCGTTCTGAATGCTACTCCAGATTTAAAAAGGAAATAACTGAGTCAATATAACTCAGAATATTTATTATAACCTGTTTTTGGAAATAGAATGACTATTCTGCATGTTCCCATGTGTTGGAAATCATTATCTAGACACTCTGGAATCTCCGATTCGCACTGCAATTGTTCTGTTGTCACAAAAGTTCTGAAAAAATAGCTAACTTTAAATCAACGATATCTCCCACATCCAAACTCTGATTCGACCCGTTTTTTTTTTTTTTTTAATTGGGTCATTTTTCAAGAGGAGCTAAAATATGCAATTATTTTTATGAAATTATACACAAAAACTGCAAAAAATGATAGGTGTCGTCCATGAATTGTCGTCAGAAAAAATTCTACAACATAGATGACTTTAAATCAACGATATCTTCCACATTTGGACTCCGATTCGACTGATTTGTTTTTAGAATTTGGCTATTTTTTTGCAAAGAATCCAGATCTATTCTTTGTTTTTATAAATTTTGCACCAAAAGTTTCAAATCTGATCTGCAAACTTGCCGCCCAAAAAAAAAACCCTCATTCTCATGGATTCGTAACCTGCTCTGATACCACTGATCTGGATATTGGGGGCAAGTCCCCAAGATCTAAAAAAAATTGAAATGGATATTGGGGGGGAGGCCTCCAAGATCTAACCAGCGAGAAAAGAAGAGAACACACAATAAATAAAACCACAAAGGAACTTTTTTTTATTAAAACAGATAATAACTATAAAAGCTACATTGTGTTGGACAATCTGTCCTTTTACAAAATGTGACTTGTTACTTATATCCTTTTTCGGTTACAATACCATGGGTAAATTACATGGGTGAATGAATACCATGGGTGGATGTCACAATACCATGGGCCAATACCATGGGTGAATGAATACCATGGGAAAATACCATGGGTTAATGCCATTTTCCATTCTGATTAGAATGCCAGTTCCCTCCTCGAACTGCATAGTTTCTGTTTCCAAGCTCCTGGCAGCTGACTGCGAGTTCCCCTAAGAAATTGCGCAATTCCGGCTACCAGTGACCAAGCAGCCAGCTTCCAGTTCCCTCCAGGATTTGCGCAGTTTTGGCTATTAGGCTCCTAGCCAGTTCCCCCCAAAAATTGCACAATTTCTACCTACCAAGCCTCCCTAAAAGCCCGAATTGTTCCTCCAAAAAATCACGCAGTTTTTCTGCCCAACCCTGGTGCCCGTTCATTCTAAAAATTGCACAAATTGTGCCCACCCAACCTTCCTGCAGCCCAGCCTGTTCCCCTCAAAAGCTGCGCAGGTTTTTCCTCCATCCGGGCCAAAACTCACGGATGGTCACTATCGATTCATATTGATCATCTCCATCACCTAGTGACTCATGCACAATTTTCATTAGCAGTGCTTGAAGCCTCCATCCCGCCTCACAACCTTGTTTCCTCTCCCGATCACCTGCATCCAAAATGGTGATGTATCATGGTAGACTAGGAGGTTTTTGGGTTTGATGTCGTCTTCTCATGAGTGACTATAGGAACAAGTACACAAACAACATGGTGTGACGATGAACGGGATAAACGAAGGGGAGAACATGAAAAAGGACAAGTTCACCAATGGACAAACAAACGATGCATGTAAAGAGATATGCTTGCGAATGGATGATCATGCAAAGATGTGTTTGTGGATAGACAGATGAGCGAACATGCAAGATGTGCTCATGGACAGATGAACAAATGAACATGCACCTTTCGCAAACAGATGAACCTATCAAGCATTCCAACATACAAGCAAGGAGCAACGTGCAAAAGCAACATCAAGCAAACAAATGACCATCAAGGACTCCACGCACTTTGCCATGTGGAGGTGAAGTTATGATACACCATGAGGACATCCATCACCCAACAACACTACGGCTTGACATGCACACCAGCAACACGAATGTACTGTCACTGTCATGTTGAGTTATGTCATGACATCCACATCTCCACTATGGGCCATACTGTCTATCAATGTAATGTAAAATGCAAGTCTAAGAGACCCACTTGTTGTACAAAGAGTTATGTAAAGTTGAAAAGTCATGGAATCCAAACAGCCAAGAGGATAGTCGAACAACCACAAGGGTTAGTTTCACCCTTGGCTATAAATACGCCCTCATTTGTACATGCAAGGGACTTTTCACCTTATCTCCTCCCACATAGCCAAGAGAGTTTGTTATCTTTTCTTTGAGGAGCAAGCAATGGCTCCAATGCCCCTCACATGGGGTTAGTGATGTATGGTGTAATGATGTGTCTCATAACTTTCGCTTAATTCAGAAGCCTGATAACAGGCCAACACATTTTTCAAATCTTTAACATTTGTAATTCATGTTGCTTGAAATTGTGTTTAACACTTTAACTGATTCACTTGCTGTAATATACATATGTTAATGGAAATGTGTTGTATATGTTGTTAATGTTCTCTCGCTCGTGTAGACTACTCTCCTGGACATCAGACAAACCTTTCACGTAAAACTTTCCATAAAAACCATTGCACTCATGCGGACTAATCTGTTGAGTGTTATACGTGTTATCTTCCCTTGTGTGTTATGACTGTTGCATCCGTGTGTACTGTTCTGCCGGAAGCTATGCACGTCCTATTGTGTTGTGTGTTCCTAGCAGAGTTGGGACTTCTCCCGACTAATTTGGGGCTCACTCTCACCATCTCTCCCTCTACATTGAAAGAACCATTGAAAAAAGTAACAATTACACTCACCAGGCACATGAAAATCACTTCTCATAGACAAAGCAGACCACTCTCCTGTGCTGACAAGCAAGAGTTGAGCCAAATCTTTAAGATAATGGAAACCAGACCATCATACCAGATGGGACTCCCACACCAAACAGTGTGAGGTCTAGTTGGTACTTCATACCACGATGATCCCCTAAATGTTGGCGGGTCCAACACCATTAACATTCCTGGCGCTAGAAGGAGGGAAACTAGTTGTATATGGCTAAACGTCCTTTCACACATTCATCAACCATCTGGTCAAGGCAATAACTAACACTCCCTCTCACCTACGTGTGACTTTGCAGTTGGTTACTCCATTGGGGAAGAAAAGTTTATTTGTTTGTTAGTGTTCTTTGTTTTATAAACTATAGATGAAGTCTGAAGATTGGCCAAGTAGCCTTTGAAACGCTTTTGCTTTGCATTAGCGCAAGTTGATAAACAAGACTTCAGTCAATATTCGGTCTAGTCTCATTAACGGAAAATCTAACCTTCAAAACCCCCGGTGCATGTGATGATTCTAAGTTGTGGATGATAAGCTTAGGATTTGACAGGCTGAGAAAGTTGTTTATGTCCATTTGATCATTTGAAAATAGCACACTGGCTTCAAGGAGATATACCAGAGCTAATCTAGATCCAAATCCTCCCCATGTCTACGAAAATCCCAATTTGATTCCAAGACTTCTTCGTCAAGAGAGTTCTAAGACTCCCGTGTTCAAATCCCGTTCATGCCCTGCAATTTTTAAATATCTTGAAGAACTTGATTTTGATGCAAAGTTTGAGTTATCATTGTTTAAAACCAAGTCCGAAAGTGTTGTTGGTTCCATAGTCCCGAATCCGGATTTTTTTGCAGCTCTTAAAGTTGAAAAGTCCAATAAGTCCATTGAGAATTTTATTTTAAGACAGCTCCAAACTACAATTGAGGTTTCAACTATTGCTGATTTCCTAGAAACTGCATCTGCCACCCTTGGATCATCCATCACGGCATTCAACTCAAGGGTTCCCACTAAACCGCCCTTCATTCCCACTATCCCTGTGCAGCCTATTACCATATATCAAAAGTTTTCAGTAAATTTGCCTTCATCTACTCCTTCTACATCCAAAATTCCTTCTCCTCCACACACCCCTCCTCATACACCTAATACAACAGTTGCACCTACTCCCCCAACATCCCCCAGACCCAATCCACCAAGAGTGATGGCTGCCCATTTTGCACCTCTCGCGCTGCCTCAAGTTTTAGATGATATGCCACAGATTATCAAAGTAAAATTTTGTTGTTTGATGGCACTCCTCACAGCATTACCGCTCAGCAACATGTGGACAGAATGGTAGATTTTTGTGACCTTCATGAGATCGATGCAGAAAATGTAACAATGAGATTGTTTGTACAGACATTTAGTGGTGAAGTTCAGAAATGGTTCAGAGCCTTGCCCGCTGCTAGTATTGCTACATTGGATGATCTGCAAAGACAATTCTTAGATCATTGGGAAATCAAGAAAAATCCTCTTCAGATCCTTCAAGAATATGAACATATCAAGTGGAATGTCGGCGAGTCCATTCAAGATTACTGCACTAGATTTAATTTAGTTTACAAAGCAATTCCTGATCATCTAAGGCCACCTGTGGGGCTAGCCATGATGCAGTTTTCGGATGGTTTTGATGCTGACATGGCTTATCAACTAAGAGAGAGAGAGCCTGCCACAATGGAAGATATGCAAAATATCGCAGTCAACGTTGAGGAAAATCTGTTGGTCAAGAGGGCTAGAGCAAGAGCAGAAAAGAAGGTCACAATAAAAGAAGAAGAGTATTTGACAGATCAATTACTTCGGAAGGTGGAGCAGATGTTTGAAAGGGTGAAACTTGATAAACCTGAGCCACAAGTTAGAAATCCTAACTCCCGTGGCCAGCAGCAGCCACAATATAGAATTAAACAAAGAGAACATCAAGCCCAATTGTGTACTAAACTTGTCATTGTGTGCAGCAACTGACCTCAAGACATGCATAACCAAGAATCACTCATTCATTTCTTCTAATCCAGGAACCGGTTACGGGAGTGTGATATATCGTTGGAAAGATTTTTCCAAGCTCCTTCTGATGGAAACACTTGTGACATGTTTTTTTTGCTAAACATCATGTGCAAAACATCTAACAAAACCAGACATAGTAAGAGCTCATGTTGATCCCTGGTGACAGGCTGCGAAGACTGGAACTAACAGCTTGGATGACCAAAAGCCTTTACAATGAGTTATGAGGGACTATTTATAGCAAAGGGTGGGGTGACCCTTGACATTCCCCTTTCTGAAAATTCAACTACCCTCATGACTCTTCACCTCCTCTATGACTATTACATCCAACTATTGACACTTGACTTACACTAGACACAACTCAACATTACAATGCACATGTACTAATGTGAGACAACATGACTTGAGCAAGCCTTGCAGGACATCACTGACACTCGGTCAGCTATGATGAGACCAACTCTTTGACATACTTGTGATGGTGAAGGTGGTGAGATGATGCCAAGCTTTGTCATCCGTGATAGTGTGCATGCACCTCATGGTGACATCTTGTTGAAAGGAACTCTTTCCTCCGTTGCAATCGGTGCATTAGTTTGGCTCCTTCATCCAACTTGTTTGTTAACATGTGCATGGTCTTCTTGGGTGCAGATGAACTAGAAAAAACTGATGCATAGTGTCCATGTTGATATTCAAGTGTGTTCTAGTGGTCATGCACATCAACTTGTTGAAGTATATGTTCAGCTCCAGTTGGACTTGCTTCTTGTCTTTGCCTTGGTGAGTGTGTTGAGTGGGTTGGATTACATTTGTGCACTCAATGACATGCATGATGTTGAATCCCTATCATGTGATCAACAACACTGCTCACCATGTTTGCTCCATGTCAGTTGCTGGGATGGATCTTTAACTTGTACGGGTGCAGTTTCATCTCTGAGTGCATGTTGCACTCACTATTGTTCATGTTCCTACTACAACTCATTCGTCTGCCTGTTCAGCTTCATGTTCTTCCTGAGTTTCTGCTTCAACACATGCAACTCCTTCTTTGTTCCATTCTCTGTCTTCACATGATCTTCATGTTGTTTCGTCACCTCATAGCTAGACTCTCCAAAGTTTCTTTCATCATTAATGGATATGCTTGAGCTTGCAACCTTGTTCCGCCTTCATGCCATCAACAACCCTCCTCTTGCATTTATTTCATTTGGTATGTTGTCTTCAACTATTATTCCTGATGTTGCTCGTTTTGATGCTTCCACTGTCATATCTTGATGTCCTTATCTACAAACAACTTGATGTCTTCGTGGGTAGGCAAGTCCATAGACACTTGATCGACTGCATCCCTAAGTGTGTTTTGAATGTTATCTTCATCTCTGCTCTACTGGAAACCATTATACTTGTACTGATGAGAGGCATATGAACACCTGCGATACCTGGAGACATGGAAACACTCATGGCAAGCAATGTTTCAGTCGAAAACCAAAATGAACATGAGAACTTACTTGCAACATACATGGGTGAATGATCATGAAGGTTGCACAATTTCGGTCAGGAGGTCGAGAGACTGATTGCCAAGACTGCACAAGGCACAGTTTAGGATGCTGGGAGACTGAATGACTGCTGGAACTGCACAATGCATAGTCCAATCTGGATGTTGACTGCTGTGATTACGCAATGCGCAATTCCAACTCGGAAGGACTGTTGGCCTAGGGATAGATTTGTACAATTTCTTGGGCCAAGCAGCCACTGTCCTCTAGGAATGCACAAAACAATCCTAGAGGCTAGTGTTGGGTAGGAATGCATATTTCTGGAGAGGAAGGTGAGCCTTCCTTCCCCATATTGTGCAATGCAGCCTTGGTGGAGGCAGAGTTCGGGCTGAGGTTGGCTCGACTCGCCGATGGGAAACTGAAAGCAAATAAGACAATGAATGCATGGTGACACTAGGTGATAGGAGAAGTCATCGATAGTGCATGTGAAACATGAATGAAAAATTTAGCAAATAGATCAACATGATTATGGGTGAGGCAATTCGTTGATTGGGAGAATGTCTGTGCTAAAAAGTTTCATGCATGCGATAACAATGAGATAGCAATAAAAACTAAAACAGAGCTAGGAAAAGCTAGAATACACGTAAATGACAACAAGTGTTCAAAGAAATCAAGAAAATAGTACTCCCACAAGTGAAAACACAAAAAGTAACAAAAATGCAGCACATGACATGGGAAGCAGGCATACCCAAAACAACTAAGCTGAATGTGCCGACTACTCCTAGATGTGATGTGGGATGTTAGAGTTGCAAGGTTGATGTGAGGAATGAGCTTTACAACATCCAATTGATGAGTTTTGATAACATCAAGGTTGTGACGCGCATGACATGAATCTAGGGAAAGCAAGACTTGGTGGGAGGTTTCAGAATTTCTCCTTGCATGTAACCTCCAAATGCTAAACATAGATCCCTGAAAAAAGGGTTGCCTTTGGATGCTACCTTGGGAGAAGCAACCCATGCATGCAAGTCTGTTTTGTTCAGTCCTAGAGGGAACCAGTCAACTCAGTTGCACATGCAATAGACTTCTCGACTGCTTGAAGGAAATGTGCATTTCTGGGTAGAGCAACTGATTGCTGTGCAGATTTGTGCAAATCCTGGGTTGAACAGCCTACTACTGGGAACATTTGTGTAAATCCTACTAGGAGGGTTGGCTAGCAGGATTGTGCAATCTTGGAGCCTATCAGGTTGTCAGAGAGGATTGCCAATTCCTAGAGGGAAGGCTGGTTACCCTCCATAAATGTGCAATTTTCAAGGGGAAGTTGCTCAGCCTACAGCCGGACCAAGTATGAGTGAGCAGCTTGTGAAGGGAATGGATCAACCGTGATTGACAAGTTGCCTTTGTGCAAGGAAAACACTGAAGCTCGAGTACTTGATGAAGCAAGCCAAATTGTTGAGTAAGGTTGGTAGGGAGGCTCAAAAAAAGTCTAAGGCAAAATTTTGGAGGGTGGTTGTAGCCGCTACAACACTTGACAACACACTGGTAGGACTCCAGCTCTCTGAATGGACCTTGTTCATGAAAAGCAAGTCTAACACCTTCGAAAGTATTGTTCAGTTTTTAGCTCATCTTGGTTTCACACTAACTTGTTGTAAGATGTAGCATCTGCCAAACCCTTGGTCGATTGACACACATTCCAAGCCAAGGCAACATAGTTGTTTCAACAGTACCTTGGTGGAGTCACATAGGAACACAAGCATGGTTCCGCTGGGAGTGAGCCTAGTCAGTGCCTCGTCAGAGTTACTTGCATCACCTCCCTGCGTAGGAAGCCTTTCTCTTCTTTCACCTTATTTATTTTTCATTTTGAATTTTTGACTTTTCATTTTTTCATTTTTCACTATGCATAGCACTTATTCATTTCAAAGGTGGAAGAGGGATCCAAACTTATTGAGAGCAGAAGAGGTTGTTCCAGTAGAGAAGTAGTTTATTGTATCTCTAACATTCTTGTTAAAGTTTTCCCAGTTACCTTACTCCACTTGATTGAGATGACAAGGGTTAACCCAATAACAATCAACTAGAGAAGGTGACACTAGCTAGCGTGCAAGCATTGTGTTTACAGCAAGGTTCACTTCGAATAGTACATATTTGCCTTCGATGTATCATTGACTAAAAGTAACAATTTCATCAAATAGAGGCAAGATGATAGATAACCAAGTAGTGATAGTTGTACATGCCCTCTTGTACTTTAACTATCTTGCTTCAAGTGTCATACAAGGTTTCATGCAAAACTAACCTATGAACAAAACAAGCGAACAAACTAACAATCAACAAATCAAAGAAAGAGCGGAAGCAAAAATGAAAGCAAAGCAAGTAAACAAACAAGCAGGAAAACAAGCAGGCAAACAAAGCACGTAAGCAAACAATCATGCAAGCAAACGACTGAAAGCAAACAATACTCCTACTCCTACACTAATGGTACATGGACTTGATCATGTGAAGTGATACTTCCAATGCAGCCACCGACATATTGGTAGACCCATGTTGGTGAAGGCTTGGTCTGAAAGAAACCCAATTGCGTGAAATAGCAAGCAAGAAAGATATAACAATGAAGACAACCACACTTCGTGATTTAAATTTCCCACGGGACATAAGTGAGTGCATGTGCCCGACAGTCAGTCCGCGAACTTATCATGGTGTTTTGTGACACTATGTGCAACTTTGAAGCATAATCAATCTCTTGACTGTGACATGCAAGCAAACGAAAGAAACAAATATAACTTGCATCGTGCACGAGTGCTTGCAATGTAAGACTCCTTCAATGCATGAGCAATGGGATTGTATAGTTTGAGTGGAGGAATTAAAATCTGAGTGTTATATTGATCTTGACTGCATACATATGAGTAATGAGGAGCCTTGGTTTTTTGAAAAATTTCCTAATCGGAAGCGAAACCAATTTCAGGATAGCGAGGGCCTGACATAACCATCAGCTAGGGATAAAGTGTGTTGAAAATGCAACAAGATGATGGAACTTAGTGAAAAGAAGTCGCCTTCACTAAGTGTGCCCGCAGGCTATTTTTGGCGCAAAGTCTAGTTTTAGACTATGTCTATTTTTAGACATATGGATCATGGTCTATGAGATGTTGGACGCTATTTGTGGATGATTGGTCATGTTGGTAAAAATAGGTGGACTTCTATTTTTAGACATATGGGCGGAGTCTATTTTTAGACTACCAGTCTAAAAATAGAACAGTCGAATATTATTAGATCTTAGTAATATTTGGACTATAAACATTATCTTATCCTCTTGGAGCACTTTAGTTCGAGCTACGGATGTGGAACATGCAACTGCCAGAAGGAAATACGTGTTTCTTATGGGTTACTTGAGCTATTGCATAAAGGACTTCAGTTAGAACTCAAGTGGTTGAGTTTTAGTGGAGTTGAATGAGGAGTTGATGGAGTTATGTTCAGTTTGACTTAGTTGAACTAGTTGTATTTAGTCTAACTAACAAATACACTAGTGATGAGTGATGTGAATTAGCTATTAATTAATTCACTAATTATTAACTCATGAATCAACTGAGGAATACAACAGTTAACTCAGTGCACGGACAGTTCAGTGGAGACAAGTGTTAGAGGTGAGTGAAAGGGCAAGACAGCTGTCAGTTGTGACTACAGTTGTGGATGTGATTTGCACAATCAGTGGATTGAGATTGCCAATGAGGATTCCATAGTGTTACACAAGGGAAATATGAGTTTGGATCAACCATTCTCATTCTATTCTCATGCATGATTACGTATTGGTGGCAGGAAAATAGCAGAGGAGATTTGAGCCAGTGACTTGATTCAGATCTGAGCTAGCTTGTGTGTAACAGGTGGAGATAGTACTGAGTACTTGCGAGGAGTATTGTACTATGTATTGTTACATGTTCTCAATCAATATAATATACAAATAGTTGGGGGTTTTCAGTTGTATGCTTTCCCCAGTTACATATTGTGTTGATATGTGTGATTGATGCTTCACTGTGCGCATGTGATTGTTTCTTTAATGTTGAAAATTGATGATCAACATAGAGGAGGTTATGTATTATGCATGATTATGCAAATAGTGTATAATCAGGATAATCTCTGTGAATAAGTGTCATATTATTCAAAATTTCTACAAAGTGCCTTGACGATCTATAGGGTTTCGACTTCATTGATAGATGGATCTTCATAAACTAGTGGCTTAGACGGATTAAAACTGAATGAATCAACATCATGATCAGATGATGAGGTGAAGATGTCATGACAACCAAGATCAGGAAATTCAGGATGTTGGTCAACGTCCTCATGGTTTGATGAATCACACAGAGGGGTAGATGAGGAGGAAGGATGTTCACCCTCTACATTTTCGGAAAAATCAGATGAAAGATAAAGTGGATTTCCAATGAATGATTGGTCCTCTCCTTTGTTGGATGATGGGATAACATATTGTGTGTCCTGCGAAAGATCAACAATGGGTGCATTCGTGGATGAAGACACACATGTGAAAATCATGGATGGAAAGTTCACCAACGATGTTAGGAAAGAACGAAGGGGGCTAGGATGGAAAGGAGTCATCCTTTGCCAAGTTTTGATGCTCAAGCTCCCACTCATACTCTTCATGAATGAAAGCACATGTTGGTTGTGAAACACCAATTCTGTCAGTGGGTTGTTCCTCATTCACAATGAGTGAAGAGTCTGGAATGGACGAACACAAGACAACATCATCCGAAGGAACACCTGGGTGCGAAGATGGAGGTCATAGAAAAGAATTCATATGAGGACTTGAAGGACTCACAACCAAATCTACGCAAAAATTGATTGAAGTGATGTTGGGAGGGTGTGAGGGATGAACAAGTGTGTGAGAATGATCCTCAACATCATTGGCCAGTGGTGGAGCTATTGAATAAGAGGAAGGTAGACAGTTGGTTGAGACAATTCCCACTTCCACATGAGATTGCACAGTTCCATGAACAAATAATGTTAAGCGAGGCTTGATCTCAAACTTTCTCTTGGGATGGGAAAATTTCTTAATACAGTACTCGAACTGGTCCCAAAGATAAGCAAATTTAATCTGGCTCCTTAGAGCTTGAAACTGCAAGTCACAGAAGCGCTACGAAAAATCAATAATGGATTCATGCAGAGCCCTCTGTTGCTATAAAAATTTCCATTCAATATGGTTTGGATCAAAATGGTAGAATGTGTCTTCAATAAGATCACATAAGTGCTCAAATGAGTGCACAATGTCAGCCAGTAGGCTAATCACCCAACGAAATGGAGATTCACGAAGTGTGTATGAAAGCAACAAACTGGCCTGTTCGTTAGAAAAATCATCTTCCTCATGAATCATGGAAAGAAAGTTAAGTAAGTGCTCAAGACAAGCCACTTCGCCTTCACCATCATACATGTGAGTGGACAAGAGATCAAAAAGCTTCCCTGAGATGGAGACATCTTCATGATTCAAAAAACACCTCGAGGAAGAAGAGTGCAAGACTCCATGAAAGATATGCAAAGGTTCAAAATTGGATGAGAGGACACAGCTTGTCATCAGGGCCTCCTTCTAGCGCCAGAAATGTTGAAAGGTCTGTTTGATGTTCGAAAGAGTAGTTGACATGGACAGTGAAAGCAATGACAACATATGCAACACATTAACAACAAGATACATATAATTGCATGTGAATCAGTTCATACACAAGTACGTAAGTTAAAAAACACATATCATTAAAGCAACTGAAGCAGTCCAACAACAATAACAACATATGCATGAAAATATGCTAGCTCTTATTATATAAAGAAGTGTAAGTCACAACCATACAATCCATCCATGTAAACCTGCTAGCCCTAACAAATGAAAGTTACAACCACATCCGCCTGCTCCTCCAAAGAGATGTACTAGCTCCATGTAGTGGAGAAGCAAAGGCACATTACAATACTATAGCCTTCTTCAAAATAGTCTTACTAGAAGCTTGGCTGACCAAAAGCCTTTACAATGAGTTATGAGGGACTATTTATAGCAAAGGGTGGGGTGACCCTTGACATTCTCCTTTGTGAAAGTTCAACTACCCTCATGACTCTACGCCTACTCTATGACTATTACATCCAACTATTGACACTTGACTTACACTTGACACAACTCAACATTACAATGCACATGTACTCATGCAAGACAACATGGCTTGAGAAAGCCTTGCAAGACATCATTGACACT